>JAXCLQ010000010.1:4328101-4344020 GCA_035584115.1 Cedrela odorata | reverse complement strand
CTCCAAGGAAGCAGACATAACACATGCCGATCTAATATGGATTTATCAATGTCCTAGTGTTGATAATCCTACGATCGGGAACATTTAAGAATGACGGGATCTCATAAATTAAAACTTAAGTTAATTCCTCTAATTGTCATTCTAAGGACTTTATATATAAGTAATCAACATAGACAAAATTTATAAATAAATTGCGAATTTTATTTATCAATACAATAATATACAATTACATTTTTATCCCTATTGGATCTAGGGCATATAACCAACACGTTCAGCGAAAATTAAGTCGAAAAGTCGGAGTTACAGTGATGTCCGATGGGAGAATTCTGACTACTTTTAACCTCGATTCTTTGTGGATTTTGTGGTACTCGTCGAGGTGGTTCTTACATTATGCTTGGGTTCTCAAGAGGTGGTCGTAATCGGACGGAAAGTTTGAGTTTAAGAATTTTCAATTCATTGAACGAAATTTGACGGAAGGTGGGAGATCACCAGGAAATAGCCGAAAAATATTTGAGAGAAAATGGTGTGGTTGATCTGGAAATTAATAATAAAATAATCGTAGGACACAATTTTGAGAAAATGACGACTTTGAAGAGATAAAGACGAAAGGATGCATCGGGAAGGAGATGAGAGAGATAATGGAATGCGAGACTGGAGATTAAGAGATGACCTGAGACAAGAGTGACAGAATATTAGGTTAAAAGATACGGTAGAAGAGTGGAGTTCGGGTTTTTCTATTTTTGGGGTATTTAAAAAATAGAGAAAAATGCATTTACTATTTTTTTTCATTGTTGTTTATAATTATTATCTTTTAAATGCATAAGTTTAATAATAATAATAATAATTAAAAAAAATTATGCTTATAATTAGGTTTAATATTTATTTTCACATTCGATATATAAAAATCAATATGTGAGTTGTTTACAATTAATTTTCACTCATCTCAGAAAATGTATGCAAATTGGCAAGCGCGTATATACAAATTTTTTTTTTTTTTCAAAACTTTAAATAAAATTAAAAATAAAAATACTAAAATAATTGAATTAATTCATTAATAAATTAAAACAAAACTTCCCGAAAAGAATATAATTGATATATCAAATCAATAACATAAAACAATAAGGAATTATTTCAAAAAATAAAAAATTCTCTGATGTTTACAAACTAGCAAATAAATAAACAAATAGATTATTTCAAAATATAAATATAAATTTCCTAAATAATCTTTAATGCTCCTCTTGGCGCACTCTACATAACCATAACGGCAGCCAATATCCCAACAGCCAAAGATCCAGAAACTGTGATTCTGTTCAAAACGGCAGCGTTCTCCGATGGCGCAGGAGCCTCAGATGGTGGCATTGAGATCGATGAGGGAGAATTCGCTGGGGCCGGAGAAGAAAACGGAGAAGGTGATGGCGGAGAGCTGACAATGACTGGAGACGGTGCATGCGCTGGTGGAGTCTTCAACGGAGAAGGCGCGGCAGTCGGTGGCTTAACGGATGAAGATGGAGCTGGTGCTGGAGATTGTGCCATTGTGGAAACAGAGAGCAACGCTATGGCGATCAAGATTGCAATGATAGAGCGAGCCATGTTAATTAAAATTTGAAAACTTACGCAGAAATTCAAGGAGAGATTAGAAATTAGAGAATTGAAGTGATGGTTTGGACAGCAAAAACTGAAGTATGATCTTTATAGGGTGGACGACTGTTACATACAGTAAAGTGAGATTGAATCTAACGTCTGAGATTTGTTGCGGAGATGATGAAAGTGTGAACGTGCGACCATGATACGATGATTGGCCAACTAAGACAATGACACGCTTTGGGTACCTTTTCGTCAAGTCCAAGCTGGGAAACCACTAACGTACAGTTGTTTGATAATCTGGGGCGTACACGTGAATTGAAATTTGAAAATTAATATGAACGTGAACGGTTAGATTTATTTTAGGCAGCTGTATTTTATATTCTTAACGTTCAAGAAACGGAAGGAGATTTTATATTTATTTATATATGGAAATGTAATTAACTCTCCTACGCGTAAATCACTGTCAAAATGGAAACCGTATCTTATCTTCTTCTTCTTCTTGTATTTGCCTTTTAAATTGATTTTAATGAAAATAATTATTACTTTTTGGTCGGGATAATATCAAATGGGTTTTTACGTTTTAGTGAAATAACTAATAAGAGTATTATTTTTAAAATATTAACAAACTAGTCCCCCCTTTAGTTTATGTTCCTCCTGTCATCTGGGGATTGATTTGTTACACTTTTGCTTAGCTAATTTATTAATACCTTTTTTTAAATATATATATCATTTCCTTTAATTTGGCATTCTTATTCTTAAAATCAGACAGACAAACTAATATACTAGTTCTTGAATTGTTGATAAAATAATTAATAATGATATAATTTACAATAACATTTCAGTTGAGTCCTTACTTTGCATTTCATTAAAATTCTATATAATAAAATTGAATAGTTGGCTGTTTTACTCTGCAACACATAAGTCCTTAAATTTTTAGTTTGTAACAAATAAATTCTTCGATTAAAAAATTTTAAAAAAATTTCTTTTACCTTTCAACTCAAATCAAACTCTATTTCTTCTTTTAATTTTTTTTATCTAATATTTGGATAATATCTTAAAATTATAAATACATTAATTTAATATTCAATTAATAAATCATTAATCATAAAAAAATATTAATCAAATTCAATTATTAAAATAGAGAATAAAATTATTGGGTCATGATATTCATCTAGACTTATTGAAAATATCACCTAATAAAAGTTTTCAAGAGGATTATGCTTTACTTTTATTTTTCTAAAAGACAATTTCCTATATTAATTTAAATGAGACTTTTACAATTTTAAGAGGATTATATTTTTCTTTTTTTTGAAAGAAAATTTCTTATATTAATAATGTTAATGTAACAAAAATTCTTCTAAGAACTCTGTGCACCAACATTGATCTTCTTCGTTTGCTTTGACATTGTCCTACCTGAAACCACAATAACAAGATCTCAAGGGGTAAAACCAATGGTTCAGCAAAAATCCTCCGATGCTTAAGTTATAATTTTGTTTTTTGGTGTTTAAAAGAGAAAGAGATAAGGCTAATATCAGCTTATGCAAAACTAGGTTGATGTGTCTAATCCAAAAAGTGTGTACTTGGTTGCCCTTACTACTTTTTATGTCTTTTGTGGTTAAATCTCTCAAACTTATTAAGATTCTACAGAATATAGAAATAATAATTCTAGACATATTTAGATTTCGAAGATCATGAAAACTTAATATTATAAGCATCAGTATTCCGAAAATTAAGGAATCTTTAGCCTTTCTTGCAGAATACATGTACTAATTTATGGATCATTATTATGGAATAAGCCTTACTTGTATAATATATCTATCAAGTCATGGATCTTTATTATGGAGTGAACCAGAAATAAATTGGAAAGAAAATGAATATTTTGTCGATACGTAACTATTGAGAGGTCTTGGAAATCTTTTCGTGAGACATTTTCTTTTACTTGGAGTGGTCTCAGATTTAATCGTGTACTTGAGACCTCTTGCTAGCTATACCCGAGATCCTCATAGTTGAAGGAGGTCTTGAAATTAATACCCAGGCCTAAGACCTTTTATCGAGCATGGAAGGTCTTAGCCCTTACTATACTTAAGTCCTTGTTATTTTACGGCCAAGATCTCCTAGGTTCAAGCTAAGCTTGGATTTCTTCCATTCTTTGCCGGACTTTAGCTTGGGTTCTGTACTACCTATTCGGCAACTTAAAGCCCGTTGGGATTTACTTATATCTCAGACCATTTCCCAAACATCAAGCTCTCCAGTTTAGTAAAAAAGTATATGTTTGACAAAAACAAAAAGTTGTAATTTGAAAAGATTTGCCCATATGCAAACTTTAAATGATTAACTTGAATTTTGTAAGTCTTCATCCATGTGTCTATCTTTTGGCTTAGCATACAACATCACTTCGAATCCTAAAAGATTTCCTTTGCCATTATTATTGTTGCCTTCTTTTCATATCCCGATGATTATCTTTTAGTCTTCTATCCATCATGGCTTTATATCACCCCTTCATCTTTTCATTATATCAACGATTAAAGTTTCTCCTTCTCTTGAATACTATTTTTCTAATCTTTTCATTGCCTTCATTTTCATTTTCTTTACATCCAAACTTTTCTTAAACTTTTCATTGCAACGGAAAAGCCTTAAAAAACAAACTCTAAGTTTAATCACTTTGTTGCTATTGTTTCTAAGAATAATAGTAATTGATTCAAAAAAAAAAAAAGATTATAAACTCTGTATTCATCTTTAGGTCCATCTTCATTATGGATTGCAAGTTTCAACTTGCTTTATCAAGGTTGTTCTTATTTAGGATTGCAATTCTCTTCTCACTATTCCATTACTGCCTTCGTTTTGGATAGTAACCCTTTTCTCTTTGTGAACAGCCTCGTAAGGAACAAGATTTTTTGCAAGCCTTAGGCAATTGTTCTCTGTTCGAGTTACTTCTTTATTCCAACCAAAATCAATTAGTATTTGTATTCTTCTAACTTCTTCTATTTATCTATTTTTGGTATTTATGTAGTTTGAGACAAATATTGAATATCTTCCTAGGGTTTGAGACAGTAGGTAAAATTTCATAAGTTGTTGATGATCTTGAGCCGCTCTTAATAATTTATTTTTCTCCATTTTGTGAACAAATATAAGTTTTATTTTAAGTGATAAAAAGACTGCTTTCAGGAGAAACAACTTTGAAGAAGAGCTAGCTACTGTTTCTACTCCCTCTTCTGTCCTTGAGGCAAAGGAACATACAACACCTTTTGAAGTGGACTAGTTTACTTCCACCATCACTGAATTAGACCTAAAAACCTATACCTATTTCTACAATATTCCTTAGGGCATTTATCTTAGAACTTCTAAGGCGAATGAACTCCTTAGTTGCTCACCTGAAAGTAAAATTTCCTTTAACGAAGAGGTGTTTCACCTTGAGGTCAGACTCCCACTTTAGGGCTACTTTACCAGAATTTTTGAGTCCTTTAACATTGTCCCTTACCAACTGAACCTTAGCAGTTGGAGAATTTTGTTGGGTCTGTTTGTTTTATAGAGTCAGATCTCAGATTCTGCTCCCACAATCAAAGAAATTGAATATATATATCTATTATAGAGGAACTCAGTAAAGAACCCTAGATGATACTATCTTTAGACTTGACCTGAAAAATGCAATTCTATCACAAATAATCTATTTTGTAATAAGGATTGAAAAAATAAATGGTTTTTTGGTTGGTGGTAATTAGAATTTCGACAATAACACCCAGGTTCCTAGATTGTTTGGGGATGCCATCACTTGGAGTAACTTACCTAAGCTCTGTGCTAGAAATTTTGAGAGGGTTGAGATGGCAAGATCTTCTGCATCTAGTCAAAAGTCTTTATTTTTTTATGTTGACATGATCTCATTAGTTATTGTAAATTTTTGTGTCTTTAAGGACTATTTGGCCTCAAATAAAGCCCAAGTTGGTAAGTTGTCTTCTCTTCTATCTTTCATATGTTAGATCATAGTAATTAACTTTGGTATTACCTATTTTTTACAGTTAAAGAGATGGCCCCAGAGAAACCAGTGTATAACCCTTTGGACATACTAAGAAAGATGGGGAAGGACTAGAAAGCTAAGAGGGCTCTTCAGCCCACTAAGATTGAGGCTGAGCCTTTTACTCCTAGGAACATAGCTGGGACGTCTGCTCCCAAAAATATTAATGAAACTTCTAGTTCTAGAAAAGTTTCAACTTCTACTAGAAAAGTTGAGATTTGAAGTAACCTGCCACCTCCTCTTGCCTCCTAGGTGGATAAGAGGAAACACAAGAGAAATGTTATAATGGTAGATAAGGATGACGGGTCGAGGAGAAAGAAGGGGACACTAGCTCAAGGTGTTGGCAGAAACTCTGCCTTCCCCCAACTTGTCCTTGAAGACCTCTCTAAAAACAAAAGGGAGTTCTTCTCCCATTTTCTTCCCTGCATCATCCTGCAGGCCATGTGTATTTCGTTTGAGTACTCAGACGCCTTCTTAGCTGCTATGAATTTTAGATTACCCACTGAGGTGGTTGAGCCATGTGAGTTGACACTTGCTTTGCTTTTTAAGGAAAAAGATCTTTGTCTTTTCTAATACTTTGCTGTTTGTAATGATTTGTTCAGATGCAATGTGCCATAGTTATTCACTGAGACGCCATTGACGTTGTTTCCTAAGGTCCGGTGGTAACAGAGACTGCCTTGTAGGGGCATAAAGTTGGGGGGGCAAAGAGGAACTTAGTCATGGAGTGGACTCAATTTGAGGCTGAGAATGAGAAATAGGCTCGGGAGATGGAGGAGCTCCAGGTCAGAGTGGCTACTACTGAATCTTCCCAGGCAAAGTCTAGCAAATGAATGAGTACCATCAAGTTTGACTTGAACAAGTTCAGGGCAGTGTGTCAGAGACTTTGCCGGCGCTTTGAGGAGGGGCGCTGGGAATTTGCAAAATTTAGAAATTGAAAGGAAGAAGTTCATGTTCTTAGCCACCAAGCTTAAAGAAGCTGAAAGGGTGGTTGAAGCCACCATCGCAGGTAAGGTCAATGAAGGGACTGACCTGACCTGCGAGATGTTCTAAGGTTAATATCCTGACTTGCATTTGACGTGGTTGTATAAGGCATTCAGACGTGTGTCTCTACTTCTTGGTGAAGACTCCTCGAACAACATCTTCTCTAAGAGCGGCCTTCCTCATGACAGCTTTAAGATTACTTCTTCAAATTCTCCTGCCTAGTTGGCTTACGCACTTTCCAATCCACCAAGCACCTTAGCCGACCAGAACAACTGAACTTTAATCTTTGTTTTAATTGTTGTTTTTCTCTTCTTCTTTTTTTTGTGAAATGTAATGAAATCGATATAATGGATTTATAAACTTTATGCTTCTGACTTGTGTCGGTCTCTTTGCTGCTTGGCTTTCCATTTATTTTTCATGCTTAGTGTTTTGTATAACTTGCAAAGCTTAACCAATGTCAATAAGTGTTCTGAAAAGCCTAACATGAGCCAAGCTGGGCTAAGAATGTAGAACTTGTGCCACTACAAATCAATCTTCTGTCTTTCTCTCATTGGAGATGGAGGTGGCATCTTCAAGCAGGAACCATACTAACCACTAATACGCCCTAACTACAAGGCTTTAATAGGTCTTGGATATTATTAACCAGGCTTGAATTTATTCATAGTAGTTATATCGATCTTGGATATTATTAACCATTTTACTTTTGTATATTCTAAGGTCATACTCAAGACTTATTCGAGTTATAGATAGTATTACCTTGTGATGAATAGAAAACTTAATCATCTAGAAATCATTTCACTCTTGTACGTCCTGAGGACATGCTTACGACTTGTTCAAGCTATGGATAGTATTATCCTAAGGTGAATAGGAACTTAATCATCTAGAAATCATTTCGCTCTTGTATATCATGAGGTCATACTCAAGACTTATTCGAGTTATGGATAGTATTACCCTACGCTTTTAATTCCTTTGTCCCTTGACTTAAGGATTATCTGCTTATCAATATAACCTTGTTATAAGGAGTTTTTTTTGCTGATGTTGGAAAATAATATCTTTATTAATTTTCTAAGCAAAAAGTTTTACAAGTCTTTGATAACCCTCAAGGATAATACAATTTTAGCTTTTCCGCATTCCATGATTTTTAGCCCTGTTTTTATCTAAAGACTTTAATTTGTAAATTCTAGACCTCAGAATCTGGGTGACCTTATACGGTCCTTTTAAATTAACACTGAAAACTTCTTCTCTTGGTATTTGAGTGTTTAAAGTGATTTGCCTTAAGAACTACCCTTTGTTGGTAAGCCGCTGCCTTTACCATCACTTGATCCCTCTTTTCTTTAAGTAGGTTCAGCTTGAAACATATGCTTCAGTCATTACTTACCTCATCATTGTTACTAATTTTGAAGGTTGGAACATCGACCTTGATATTAATTATCGCTTCCCATCCAAAGGCCAAATTGTAAGGAGTCTTTCTAGTGGCTACCTTTGAAGTGATCCTATAGGCTTAAAAAACCTTAGGAAGCTTATTAATCCATGCACCCTTATGCTCCTTGAGTTTTTTTTTTAAGTGCTTTCTTGATTACCTTATTTGTAGCTTCCATTTGTTTATTAGCCTTGGATGAACAAGTGTCAGAATCTGAGGTCAATTAAGAAATTTGCACAAAATTTTCTGAAATTCAAGTTGTTGAATTACTTTTCGTTATCTACGATTAGCACTTGAGATATCTCAAACCAATAAATCATGTTATGCTTGACCTATGTTGTGACCTTTTTCTCAGTGATGGTGGCTAATGGCTCGGCTTCTTCCCACTTAGTGAACTAATTAGTGGCCACTATCGTATACTTTGTATTAACTCGAGCGGAGGGCATGAGACTAATAAGATCTAATCTCTATTGAAAAAATGGCCAAGGACTTGTCAAGGATGTCAGATTCTTGGGGGGCTACCTCAGCACATTGCCATATACTTGATATTCGTAACAAGTTTTCACAACCTGAGCCATGTTTTGTGAGAGAGTTGGCTTTTGTGTGCCATAGAATGAGCTGCCTTATGTCTACCGCACACTTCATAATGGATTTCATTTAAAACCCATGCCTTCTCTTCAGGTTCGATGCATCTCAAATACGAAATACTGAAACCCTGTTTATAAAATTCCGTATTCATGACTGTGTACCTAGCTGACTTGTTTTTAATCCATTTCGCTTCATCCCTGTCATCCGGGAGTTTTCCTTCTTAGATGTAAGACTTTATTTATTCTATTCAACAGTGGTGAGAGTCGAGCTCGAGTACGAAAAGTCAATCGTTGACTACTTCGATACTCTTTTGTTCAGGACTTCAATTGGAACCAAGGCTGGAGTACTTCCCTTAAAGGTGAAGGCCAGTTTTGCTAGAATGTTAGGTTTTGAGTTCTTCGATCTCAGAATTTGCCTTATCTTAACTGTTCTCAGGGTACCCATGAGTTGTTTTACTTTTTCTAGATAAGCTTACATGTTGCTCTCACGGGCTTAGAATTGTCCGTTGATTTGATTGGCTATTAATCGGGAATCACAGTGAATGTCTAGACCTATAATCTCTAAAGCTTGAGCTAGATTGATCCTAGCGATCAGAGCTTCGTATTCTGCCTCATTATTTGTAACCTTAACGTTGAACTTCAACAAATACATTACCTCGATTCCTTCCGAGTTTACTAGAATAACACCTCTTCCTCCTCTTTGTGCATTTGAAGCTCCGTCGATAAAGAGATTCTAAATAAGTTCGACTATGCTTGGCGCAGATAGATTCCCTTATATCTGACCTGATGCGTCTTTCATAATTTGGTGGACCGGGAGTTGTTCGAATATTGACATTTCTTCCACAAAGTCTGTTAAAGCTTGCTTCTTTATCATTTTTCTTAGTTTATAGCAGATGTCGTATTCACTGAGCTCGATCGACCACTTCACTAGCCGGCTAGATAAGTTTAGTCGATGGAGAATTTGCCTCAGGGGCTGGTTTATTAACACCACCACCTGATGGGCTTGGAAGTATGGTCACAACTTTCTTGCTGCTACTACCAAAGCTAGTGTTAACTTCTCAGGCGGAGAATATTTTGTCTCAGCATTTAGCAGTGCTTTACTGGTGTAGTAGATAGGGCGATGAACTTTCTCTGAATCTTCATTCACTAAAACTGAGCTCATAAAATGGTCACTCACCACAAGGTAAAGGTAAAACATATCTTCGATTCCGAGGCTTATTAGGTGCGGTGGCAATGCGAGGTACTGCTTTAGTTCTTGAAAGCTGTTTTCGCATTTTTCAGTCCACTTAACTTTCTTTCCTTTCTTCATAATCTAGAAAAAAGAAAAATACCTGTCTATTGCCTTGGATAGGAATCTGCTTAACGTGGTCAATCGCCCTATTATACTTTGCAATTCTTTGAGTGTGGTAAAGGATTTAAGATCTAATATTACCTTTATATTCTCTAGATTAGTTTCTATACCACACTTACTGACCATGTATCCCAGGAATTTCCTGTCCCGGATTTCGAACGTGCACTTCTAGAGATTCAACTTCATGTTGTACTTCCTCAAATAGAAGAATGTTATTTCTAGATGTCTTAGATAGTCTCAGACCCTTAATGATTTTGTAATCAAGTCATCGACATAGACTTCCATGGTTGTCTTGATCATAGGTCTAAAAACCCGATTAACTAGTCTTTAGAATGCAGCTCCCGCGTTCTTTAGTCTAAAAGGCATTATTATATAGTAGTACAACTCTTAGTCAGTTTTGAATGCAATTTTTTCCTGATCCAGCTCGTGCATCCTGATTTGATTATATCTCAAGAACGCGTCCATAAAACTTATTAGCTTATGTCTCGCTATCGAGTTCATTAGTTGGTCAATTTTGGCGAGTGAAAAGTTTTTTTTTGGACAAGCTTTGTTTAAATCCATGAATTCTACACACATTCTCCATTTTCCATTGACCTTTTTCACCATAACTATGTTTAATACCTATTTTAGATAGTACACTTTCTTGAAGAATTTTGCTTTCATCAATCTTTCTATTTCAATATGTATTGGTTTTATACGTTTGGCATTGAACAGCCACCTCTTCTATTTTATAGGGTTGTACTTGGGGTCGATTACAAGCATATAAGAGATTATTAGAGGATTAATTCTCGGCATATCTTCATGTGTCCACGAAAACACGTCCATATATTGTCTCAAAATGTCCTTGAGTATCGCTTTCTGCTCCTTAAGGAGGTGAGAACCAATTTTGATTGTTTTTTGCAAAGTTTTCTTGCTCAAGATAACAAATTCTAGTTCTTCCACTGGCTCTACCGCCAGTGGCATGTCACCCAGACTATTTTTGGTTTTTTGTTCAAAATTCCCACAAACGGTACTAGAGTTGATGCAACAAAAATTGTTCTAGGGACTCTATGCACCAGCGTTGATCTTCTTCGTTTGCTTTGACATTGTCCCACCTAAAACTATAACAACAAGATCTCAAGGGGAAAAGTCGATGGTCTGGCGAAAACCTTCTAATACTTAAATTAAGGTTTTGCTTTTTGGTGTTTGAGAGAGAAAGAAGACAAGGGAAATGTCAACATATGTGAAATTAGGTTAATGCATTTAGTCTAAAAAGTGCGTACCTGGTTTGCCCTTAGCTACCTTTTATATGTCATTTTTTGTTGAATCTTTCAAACTTATTAGGATTTTACAGAATTTGAAAATAATAATCTCAGCATTATTTAGATTCTGGGAATCATAAAAACTTAACTTTATAAGCATTAGTATTTAAGAAATTGAGGGATCTTGAGCCATTCTTATAGAATACATTTATCAAGCCATGGATCATTATTATGGAATAAGCCTTACTTGCAAAATACATATATCAGACTATAGATCCTTATTATAGAGTAATCTATAAAGAATTTGGAAAGAAAATGAATTTTTCATCGATACATAACTGTTGAAAGATCTCGAAAATCTTTTTTTGAGACCTTTTCTTTTACTTGGAGTGGTCTCGAATTTAATCATGTACCTAAGACCTCTTGCTATATTGTACCTAAGATCCTCATAGTCGTAAGAGGTTTTAAAATTGATGTCCATACCTGAGATCTTTTATCTGAGCTTGGGAGGTCTCGGCCCTTATTGTACTCGAATCCCTGTTATTCTACAGTTAAGATCTTTTGGGCTTGAGTTAAACTTGGATTTCTTCTATCTCTTATGGGACTTTAGCTTGGGTTTTGTACTACCCATTCAGCGGCTCAAAGCCTATTGGACTTTACTTATATCTCAGATCGTTTTTCAAACAAATATGAATTAGATTTCTATAGATTTAAGGAGTGTAAGATTATAAATAAATAGTTTAAATAAAAGAAAGAAGACTCCCACATGACTATTATACTACTAAAGTAATATCAAAATTACTTTTCAAGAAATATTTTATTATTATTAATTTTATTAAATTAATTTTATTATTTATTCTTGGTATCACAATTATACAAAGAAGAGAGTAGTCAACACCTCTAATCTATATTCATATTGTAGACATTCGATCCGAAGAAGATTAGACAATTTAAAACTCATTTGTTTTCACAAAAAAAATAAACAGATTTATTTTCGCAACAAAATAAATCACTTGGCATCTGAAGACCAAAAATTTGGTATCAACAGTTGGCATCATCTGCTGAAAAATTGATCAAAAAACTAACTTAGAGAAACAATTGTATTGAGGAAAAAAATGTGTAAAAGAACTCTCAATGAATTATTGTGGTGGAGTTAAAAGAAAAAAAAATCAATTTAACTCCAAAAAGAGAGAGAAAGAAACGCTCTGGTCGTCAGTCACTATCGCACTACCATAGTCGTTTAGGAATTTGAGACCACCACCGGGAGTAGAAAGTGACCAACCAAACCTATCCAAAAGTCATCGTCAATTGCCGCTCAAAAACTCTGTCGTCTCTCAAAATCAAGAAAAACCAACAAATCAGTGTCTACAAATATGTAACAATCCAAATATTATAAATGGTATTTTTATAAATTTTTGTATTGATTAACTATAAACCAGAAAAATAGTTTGCTAATTTGAGGTAACAACCCTCCACTGCCATTAGGCTCGCAATTCAGATCCTCTTTTCCAAAACAAAAAAAAAAGACACGTAACAAATAAAGGAAAAAAGAAAACTAATGGACTAAACGGCTTAATAATTACAATTAGACTACCAAGTGCCCAAAACCCAAACTAATTAAATAAGTAAGCCTGTTCAACCAAGAAGCCCACTCGAAGAAAATTAATAATAGACTTCTGATTCTTGACACATCCATGATCCACCCTTACCTAAATACTTCACTTCACTTTGATACATCAATCATAACACCCTTTCAAACATCATCGCAACCCAGTTTCGCTGTTCCACCACTCCGTCGCCGCCATAGCACAACCAACCACTACAAAATATTGGCATCTAAAATTGAAGCTGAACTATTTAAACTATTTGGAGGCGCAAATAACAAGTATAAAAGAAAAGAGCAGGTCTCTTTTGTTCAATTTAAAGGATCGCAATAATCCTATACTAAGAGAGGGGGTTATGTTTGGAGAAATTCTCCCACAATGTTTATGTTCCATGACAGCAGAGGAACTTGCTTCTAAAGAGCTCACTTAGTGGAGAATGGCAAAAGCAGAGAAGATGGCCCAGATGGTGGTTTTTGTTGGATACAGAAGTTGACATACGACGGTTGGTGAAGAAGAGGCATAAGGGTAAGTTCCAAGTCAAAGTTGAACAAACGGATGCAGCTTCATTGGGTGTATCTGTTGGGGCAAGCTCACTTGATCGAATTCCAACAAAGCTCAGTGAGGCAGAAGCCTCTCCCCATTCTAAGTCTACTAGAATAAAAGAGGAATCAAATGCAATAGCAGCTAAAAAAACACAAACAAACTAACCCAAACAGCCACTTGCCCACCACTGACCGCCACCTGGAGCTTCTTTTGACTAGTTTGATTGGCAATTTACAATCACACTTTCATGTTCGCCCCTAATAAAAATAAAATTACGTTTTATCCAAAATTATTAAAAAGATTGACATTTTAGTCCACCATCAATTATTATTTTTGCTATTTTAAGTAAATTTATATAGGGCTCAATTATTCTTTAAGCTGTAAATAGACCTGATTATTCTTTAAAGTATAAATGGATCCAATTATTCTATAACACTCAAATGGATTTAATTATTCTATAAGGTCTAAATAAATCTGGTTATTTTATAAGGCTTAAATGGATTCAGTTATTCTATAAGACCCAAATGGGTCTGATCATTGTACAAGAGTTACACTCATCTGGATCCGGTTATTTTATAAGGCCCAAATAAGTACGATTATTCTTTAAAGCTCAAATGAGTTCACTTATTCTTTTAAATACTCAAATTGATATGGTTATTCTATAAGTCCTAGAAGGGTTCGGTTGTTCCTTAAAGCCTAGATAGATAACACATTTCTACTGAACAGGAAGAAGTAGATCAGTGTACTATCGGGGTAAAAACGAAAATACTCGATAATATCATTTTTTTGCCAAAAACTCAAATTGATGTACTCTCGGATAAAAATGAAAATACCAAAAAGACGTACTTTTTTTTTTTTTTTTTTCCGAAAACTCATATCAATGTGCTCTCAGATAGACATGAAAATACTTGAGAGTAGTACTTTTTTGACGAAAACTCAAATCAATGTACTCTTAGAGAGTAGCACTTTTTTTGCCAAACATGTAGAACAATTTATGTTCACTCAAAAGGGCAAAACCCAATAGCATAATCCTCTTTGCCGAACAACTTCTTTTCTAAAATAAAAGAATTTCTTTTATCAAGATAACAATGGTACTCACCTAATTACTAAATTATTCATTATTCAAATTTTTTCAAATTATTAATTTAATAATTTTGAGGGAAATTACTTAGTTAAAATTTATTGATTATTACTATGACCTCGATATTTTATTATGTAATTCCGAAAGAAATCACGGTTAAATTTCTTGATTAATTATAATTTTGTTCTCAAACATTTAATTAAGTATTTTTGAAGGAAACTACTTGATTAAAATTTTAATTTATTATTATTATTAAAATCTCGACTATTAATTTATTAATTTCAAGGGGAATCACATAATTTTTTATTTTATTATTTATTATTCTTACTAATAAATAAAGTAAAATATGAGGTAATAAAAATGAATATCAAGTATTTATGATAAATTGAGGATATTCATAAAGGATGAAAAAATGTCAATGGATGAGTTTTTATTTTAAGAGATTGAGTTCACAAATACCTGCATATAGGATAATTTTTTGAAGCTCTAGAGAAAAGAAAGGTTGGAGAACTTTAAACTCTTTCATACAAAGCCAAAAGATACTATCCTTTCACAACATTTCATGTAAGGAGAAAAACTCGAAAACTTTTAATATTTTCTAACACTAGACTTGAAACTCACTAATACTAAAAATTGGGGACTCTTATTGAGTCATGATATTTTTTATCAATCATCAAAGTTACAAGTTAGTAAAAATAGTTCACGTTAGTACTTCTACTTATTCTAAACTTAATGAAAAGGTAAAAGTTCTAAGAAAACTACATTTTACATTTCTACTAAAAGAAAATCTTTCTATATTAATAAGAATGAGATTTTTATAGTTTTAAGGAACGTAAAACTATTAATAAATGGTCTAGATAAAGGAAAGGAGACTCTCACATGGTTATTATGTTGTCAAAGTAATACTAAAGAGAAAATTTTGAAAATAACTTGATTTGAACTCTCTTTACATTTTTACTAATTTTAATTCAATTTTACTAAATGAACCAATTTCACGTAATTTAGATACTTTTATCATCATAATTAAATAAATTTTACACTATTCTCGCTACAATATACAAGCTACAGTATTAGTGTCACAATATCTTGTCTTTTAATGTATTTTAATTTTTTTATTTACATTTTTTTATTTAAATTTATAATTTTATTGTAATAAATTTTCTTACTTATTATGTATATTTAAAAAATAAAGAAATTAGTTAAGGAGAATATTAATAAATAAACATTAATAATAAAGAAATTTAAATAAATTCAAAAAATTCAAAAATTTAAAATATACTAAAAGATGACTTTTTTTTTTGTTTTTTAGTATATTTTTAAATTTTTGAATTTTTTTTTAAATTACAATTTTTTATTTTTTTTGAATTTATAATTTTATTATTAATTTTATCACTTATTACTTAATATGTATATTTAAAAAAATAAAAAAATTTTAAAAATAAAAAATAAAAAATAAAAAAAATTAGTTAAAGATAATTTTTTTGTCTTTTAGTGCGGATCAGAGCGCTCAGACCCACA
>JAXCLQ010000010.1:4288835-4315469 GCA_035584115.1 Cedrela odorata | reverse complement strand
TGTGCAAATAAAAGAATAACATTGTATGTAGTATACATGGTTATGTATTTGCAGTTAGTAAGAAACAGGTGTGACATATAGGGCACGACATAGCCAAAAATAAGGTCAAGACATTGAGCTACGCAACACAGATTTTTGTTAGAACTGAGTTGTATTGTCGATAATTCACTGTCCACTACACCGAATAGTGTAGCAAAATCTAATTTTAACTTGAGCGTCGAGATTTGAAATTCAAATTTGTAAGAAGTGATAGAAACTAGACACATAATAGAATATGTTCTGAGAAACTTAAGTTGAGATACCTTACCAGTGCTATGCACCATGAGTTTGAAATTGGTCAAAGCACAATAAGCACCATACGGATGTTCGATATGTATACATTTATTTTAATCTTGTGAAAGGGGGGCAGATTACATGCATAACATAATTATACATATATTTAGTTGTATGAAAGAACATAATATAGTAACATATGTATTGTAGATCGTCAAGCCAATCGTCAGTCGACCCTGCAGTAAGGCGAGTACACCGCAGCTAACACGGTGAGTGGGTGTTTATTTGTATATATATGCATGTGTGCACTTGAAATGAGTATTGAAACCATATGTGTTGTACAAGTAATTAAATTATGCTAAATTATGTTAGGATAAATTTAGAATGATTGTGTTATATAAAGATAATTAGTTGTAAAGAATAATGATTTGTTAATGTCTATGCATAGGAAATATATGCATATATATATATATATGTGTGTGTGTGTGTGAAACCAATACCAAAATTATACATGAATTAGATTGATTGAAAATCTTTTTACATGTGTTTTCTTATGTTGTAATTGATATAAAAAATTATACATCATGTGTTTGGAAATGATTATGGATGTTTTCTTCGTGTGTATGAATTGTTATATGGGTTTAGATATCTCATGTGAACACATACTTAATGACAAGATATGGATATATATATATATATACACACACACACAAAAAAAAATTATACGACATGATGTAGTGTGTAACATCCACTCACTGAGTTAATTAAAACTCATCTCTCCATTTCCAGTTTTATAGGATTTTGGTAGCTTGGAAACATGATGTAGAGGAAAGGTCATCACTAGCAGTCACCACTGTCTCAAGTCCATTTCACATAGACATCATCAGTTTTGTTTTATTTTGTTATGTAATATATGTTGCTGATGTCTGAGGTTATATGTATATAAAGTGATAGATGTTTAGTTAGTGTTATTTTGAGATACAGGGTACCATATGATAGTTGCATATATATATATATATATATCATCAACAATGGCGATATGACGCCTAGAGTTATATGGATTTATTATGAGTCTGTTTGTGATTGCATATATAGCAGGTTATGTAAGACTTAGGGTGATGGGGAAGGCCTATCACCTACTGATAACACCCCGAATTTGGGGTATGTTATATGACCATATATAAACATTTTTCCAATATCAATATAAAGCATATGAAAATATATTCATTTCGAGTTCCATTTAAATAATGAGTTCACTTTTTTAACACCCAAGTATACACATAAGTATCACACACATATATTTACATATTCATGTATGCATAAATTTACTCACAATAAAATAAGAGTAACCACTCCCACTACTGATCCTTGCGCCTACTAGGTCCTTGTCCCAAGTTTTCGGTGTTTAATACCACATATGCATAATATAATGAATTTCACAATTCTAATTAATTAAACATAATGCACTAAATGCGATCTTCGTGGACAATATGTTTAGAATTTCTAAGTTAACACATAACATATTTCTCGAGGCTTAACTTATTAAGGTCATTTATCTGATTTTCAATAATAAAATACCATGGCAGTGAGTATTCCAAACTCTTTTTTTTTTTTTTGTCTAAAACGAATATACATATTCTAAATGAGAACCAACTCATTTTTTACCATCAAATTACTCAAATTAACTCAATTTAATATAAATTTATATTTCTTACGCGAACATCAATGTAAATCTAGAATGAATAGTGAATACTTTCATTTTACTCGTATCATTAACCCAACTTAAGTTCACTTAAGCCTTGATAATGTGTCAACTAACTATTAATAATGCATGTGTAAATATGAATGTCATACAATGACTACTTTAACCACATGTTCAAAGAACATGGTTTACATGACCTCTATTAGTTAAGTCTCGTGAAATATGTCAACTAAGAGGTTTTTAGCCACGTTTTTCACAAGTATTGCATTTAGTGCATTTATATTTAATCATTTAAATCGTTGAATTCATAATTATATGTATGTGTGGTATTAATGTAACAACCCATATTTTTCATAACAACTATAATAGAATTTTAGTGATTAGAATGAAAATTTTCTAAACTTAAGGGGTTAGAAATTTTGAAAGTAAACTTAACTTAAATGGGCCAATGTGCCTTATGTGAAATTGGGCCAATTATTAGGTTTATTAAAGAAATAGTTTTGGCTATTATAAAGCAATTAATGTTGGGCCATTTAATAAATAATTTGGGGTTTACTAAGATTAAATTAATTCAAGTCCATTATTTGTTGTAAATGGGGTTAACTCTTAGAAAGTTCTACATATTTCTTGCTATTTCAAAAAATAACGAGAAAATAAAAGAAACTCTTCACCCCTTTTGTCTTGACCGAGATATCCAAGGAGAAACAAAGGAGAAATTTTCAAATTTAAGGCAAAAATTTGGGGGAAAACCAAAGAAAATCAAGTAGCCTGGAAGATGTACAAGTTTTGAAATTCAATTTGGCAAACTTGTAGCAACACAAATAGTAAGAAAACTCTTTTAATAGTTATGAACTCCTAAAAATTTTAGGTTTGAATTTATGATATTTATATAGTGTATTATGTGTTTGGTTGATGAATGAATGGTGTTGGATAGCTATGAAAATAATATATGTATTTGGTGAACCCTAAGTTGCCATATAACATAAAATTTTCGGGTTTTGTTGTTGTAGAAAAATTGAAAATGTTGGTTGAGTACATGGTAGTAAATTTAATTTGAACTTGTCGAGATTTGGAGTACTGAATTTGATTTTAAAAGCGAGGAAAGATAAAGAACACTTAAACCCAAAATGGAGACCATTCTGGACTGGGTATAGTATCTTATGTATAAAATAAGTTCTAAACCTTTGATTAATGAGCCATAAAATTCTATGGAAACTATACACAATAAAAATAACATAGCCAAAAATTAGATTATTTCATGAAGAGATGAATTCCTAGTAATTTATGTAAATTGACTGCTCTGTTGTGAAACCTGAAACTGTCTCCTTCTTGCACAATGTGTAATGATTTATTTATAACTCGAGTTTTAGAAATTAAAATCAGGATCCGTAAGAAACCATAAAAAATAGACATACAAAGGATGATTTTATTAGAAGTTTCAGCTCAAAATCTATTCCCAATAGGGTACAGCAGAATTTCAAATTCAGCCCCTGTGCCATGATATGTTATCTAGAATAATTGGGATTAAATTTAAAATTCTCCGACTTAGGTAACTTTGATTTGAGTTATGTTAAATCTGTAGAGATTCTAAACGTTCTAATCTCCTATTAGATTTTATTATTTATGTGTAACATATATATTCATTCATGAGATCTTTTGAGTAAATATTCAACATTACAAGCCTTAACGTAAAACGTTTATTTGTAGATCGTCGATAAGATCAACCACCAACTACTTTGTGATTTGAATTGATCGAGCTTTAATCTGTGAGTGGATGCTTTACTTTTCATGAATTTTTATTATATGAGCATAATACATGATTTATGAATGTTTAGAAACACTTTAAATAACTTGTGTTATGTTTTAAGCACTTTAGAGATAATTTAAGCTAAGAATGCATTTTTGATTTTCAGATTTGAGACTTAAAAGTTGAAGAAAATGTTAATGATATATTCAATGACTCTTTGTTGAGATGATGTATTTACGAAATTTTCAAATATGATATTGATTATGTTTTCAAGATGACTTTGATGATTTATGGATTTTATTATGAAAGACCATGTGCATATGTGTAGATACAGGTTTAGGGCTTGGATGATGGCAAGACGTAACGAGTCAGGACCCTTGCTTCAGATGTCACATTCTTAAGGATATCTCTAGTATTTTGGGGGACGGCAAGACATAATGCCCTAAGATACTATAGTTTTACAAAGATGTATCTAGGGGACATGATACAAACACCCCTAGATACCAGAGTTTTATAGAGATATTTATTTTATGATGATTTAGAATTTTGAACTTGATTTTATATATTATAGCAGATTTTAAGTTTTTTCTAACATTATTATTTTCTTAATTTATAATATCCACTCACTGGGTCTTCCCGGACTCACCCCCGCACTTTTTAGTTTTGCAAATTTGATACTTGGTAAGCCGTTTCAGTACATTGGAGACATGAGCAGATGAGAGGACACACATTGCAGTCACTAAGGCATTTTGGGTCCATCATGTATAATGTCATGGTGTATATTACAGTATGAGTTATATTTTGAGATATCATGTACAAAGTTGTTTGTAGTGAGTTTAGTATGACAGATGTTATATATGATTGCTCATTATGTCTATATATATTCCTTAGTTTGGCATATTGCCCTTATGAATTTTATGCAAGCATTAGATGTCGTTTTGAGTTTATAAGAGCTGCATATGATTCAAATAGATAGATAAAGGCTGAGGTGATGGTATATTATGTCATCTGTTGGTAACATCTCCGGATCTGGGATGTTATCGTTAGGCTCTAACAACCCGAAAGAAAGACCTAGTAGGCGTAAGGATAATTAGTGGGAATGATTACTGTCATGATTGTATTTATCTGCATAACAATACTACATAAACACTAGATTATGTGATAAAATGGAAAGCCCTAAAATAAAATTAAAAAAGTTTGTATGAAAGAGTAATGCAAACTTATGATAAATGATAAACAAGCCAATAATCTAAAAAACCCATAATATATAAATATATAAATATATATATTTATATATTTAGAATGCATGAAATATGTTTTAAGTTATAAAGTGTTAAGCTAAATAAAACAAATAAAATACATGAGGGACAATTTATTTTCGTACATTTAAATGTATATAAGCATAATCTGTTGGCTTTAAAAGCCTTTCCACTTTTGGTTGTCTTTATATTTCCAAGTTTAAACAAACCAACCATTGCACCATACATATATATATACCTAAACATAACCCATTTACTTAAATCTCCTTCATTTGGTCTTCACTTTTATTTTCTAAATGTTGACTTTACAAACAACAAAATGAACTTGAGAAAGAACATGGAGGTCGAGAGAGAGGGTGAGAAAGCATATTTGCATGTGTGATGAATTGTAGTTGATTGGAGATGACTTTATGATCAAATTGATTCAAGGTAAAGAAGTATCAAATTAACTGAAGAAATTGAAAGGAATGGAGCTTGGCCATGGAAATTCTTCAAACCCGTGAAAGATAAGTGGAATAAAAGGGTGATGATTGAATTAGGTAAGCAAAGAGGGGCTAAAATAAAGCAAAAGTAGTGAGTAGACAGTAAGGCTTGGCCGAATTGAAAAGGAGAAGCGGAGAACGGCTAAATTTAAGCAAAATTAAGGGGAAGCAAGGCTGTGGTGGCCGAAAATTGGAAGAATCAAGTAGAAGCTGGTCGAAAATAGTTGAGAAAGGGAAGAAATAGATTCGGATTGAGAAGAAGAAAGCCAAAACAGTAGGTGGAAAGTCAGTCTAGCAAGCAAAGGTAAGGTGTTGTGTTGATTTGGTAGTTTAAGGGAAAAATAAGTGTATGAAAGTGATTAATGTATGTAATGATTTGTATAGTATAATTTGTTAGTGATAAATTATTTGAGAAATCCATGAATCAGATTACAATATGGGGTGTGAGAAAGATGGTTTTGTTACGAGAAGAATATGTGAAAATGTATTGAAGGGTTAAAAAGAGGTGATGATGGTATATATATGGTGTTGCCGAAAAGTCAAAACACAAACTTGCAACACCGATAGATCGCAGTTGTGTGTTCATGTGAGGAGTGTTCCGAGTTGATAAACATGTTAAGTTGAAGTGTTATAAGACATATTTGGGGTAACATACATGAGCAGAGTGTCGAACGGGAGAGATCACGAGTGAAACATGTAAGCGTCGGTTGAAGGAAATTTCTGTACAAGGTTCATTAAAATGAGGATTGAGTGAGTTATAGACCTCAAATTGAGAAACTGCAAAATTATGCATAAACTATACACATAGGGGCATTATATAACAGAAACTTAGGTTGAGGCACTAAGTGATATAGTCCAAGAATTTGTAAGAACTGAGTTGCTCCGTCGAGAGGTCGCAGCAGATTACACTAAGTAATATGGCGAAAATTTGCCATAACTTAAGTGTTTGGACTCAAAATTTAAATCTGTGAGAAGTCTTAGAAACTAAACACGTAGTAAAGTGTGTCTTTAGCAACTTAGGTTGTGATACCTTACCAGTGTGATACACCATGAGTCTGAAATTAGTCAATGCGCAGTGAGCACCATATGAATTTTTGAAGTGTGTAAAATTGGTTTAGTCTTATGGGGGAAATATTATATGTATAATATAATTGTATATTTATCTAGTTACAATGAAAGAATCTAATACATAAATTATGCATTGTAGATTGTCAGGCTGAATGCTCATAAATCTCACGTTAGATTAAGTGTACCGTAGCCCAAGACAAGTGAGTAAGTGTTTGTTTATATATATGTATGTATATATGCATGTGTGTATAAGGAAACAGAACTAAAATTGTGTATGAAATAAACTGATTGAAAATGTTTAAAAGTGCTTTGAGATGAATATATGAAAGTGATATTGATATGTTGTCATTTGATTGTACAAGGATAATCGTGTTGTATGAATAGAATTGGTTGTAAAAAGAATTATAGATTGAAAGGATTTGCTATTTTCTATGCATAAAGAACTTGATATGTTATGCTGTGATATGAAATGAAGAATGCATCGATATTGTGAAGTGTTGTGCGTATTGTAATTGTACGTGGTATATTGGTGGTAAAAAGACAATTTGTGTTAACTTGCCATTGATTAGGCATGATAAACTTGGCATGTGAATATATATATTTCATGTGAATATGCAAAGGATGGCATGAATATGCAAAAGATGGCATGAATATGTAAACGATGGTATGAATATGCAAATGATGACATGAATATGTAAATGATAGCAAGGTATAAATATATGTATAAGAAGTGATGTTTGCATGTGTATCATCCGTTTACCAAGTCTTGTTAGACTCACCCCCACACCTTCCAGATTTGTAGGAAACCTCGTAGTTTGGTGAATAGACACTGCGTCTTGGAGACACGGATTTGGAGGAGAGGTCATCGGTTGTAGTCACCACTGTGTTGGGTCAATCTTATATCGAGAATGACAGTTTTACTTTTGTATTGTTATATGATGTAAATTTGTGATTGGCTTTGGCTGCATGTATATAGTCAGGTTGTTTTTAAGATCTGTTGTAAAACAATCGAGTTTTACATATTTTTAGTGGCAGCATGACGCCCTTGAGTAGTGACATGTGTTATTTTACATGGCTTGATATCAAGCATGCATGCATAGCAGATTTGTGTGAACAGGTTGTATTAGACTTAAAGTGATGCGAGGGACCTATCACCTGCTAGTAACACTTCCGAATTTAGGGTGTTACAGTTACTCTTCTCTTGTAGTAAGTAAATTTATTACATACATGAATATGTATATATATATATATATATATACTTATATGTTTATATTGTTATATGTGTATTATACATATATGTATGCTTGTGTGCTAAACAAGTGATTTTCTTGTTAAAGGGAAACTTAAAATGAATATATTTATATGTGTTATATTGGGATAATATGTTTATTTGGTTAGCTATTGACAATTTATTTGATACACATGCTAAAATGGCATTAAAGGTATGATTGAAATTGATTTGATTTATGCATGTATATTGGTGATGAGACCGGATATTGATATATGTCTAGTGGGCCTGATTATTTACTGTAGTTATAGGGAGTAACTTATGGATGGACCTATTGAGAGGCCGTATAGGTGAGTGGAGCCATAGTCGTATACTCACCCCTCACTCCTTTCAGTTTTAAGGTTAGGCACCCTAGTACTCACCATGTTAGTAATAGTTGTAGAGCCTTTGGTGCTCTAGATAAGTTTTCTCTTTAACTCACATATATATTTTGTTCTATTAGATAGATTTATTTGATTATGATAATGTATTTGTAAACTAAATGAGTTAAATAAATACTTATGTAAGTTCAACTTGATTGGGATTGATTTCCGTGATGATGATGTTTTACTTATTTGCTATGTGTTTTGGATGATTTGATCATAGATTATCAATTTTTGATAATGATCCCATAAATAAGAGTTATTAATTTATAAATTGTGGATACAAATTTTTATAATTGATAGGATAAATAAAACTCTTACGGGCTTTCTTAATACTTTCTGGATATATAGAACGTATTACGAGAGTTTGTGACAGTTATTACAGATAAACCCTAAATTTGGGGCGTGACATAAATTTTGAGAGATAAGGAACAATGAATAAGTAATTAATGAATAAAGGCAATTAAAGATGTGGTAGATTGTACTTCCATTCGAAATTTGACAAATTATGGAGAAAATAGGGAGATTAGTTAGTGATGATAATTGTGGGTAGAGATAAGTATTACCATACCATATTATTCATCCATTCATTTTATTAAAAATAAATAAAAAATAAAATACATATACACTTTTAAAAATTAGTTAATTGTATATTTTAATTTTATTAATTTTAGAAAAATATTCATCCAAACTCTTTTTTTTTTTAGTCTAACAAAATAAGGATATTACAATACATTTAACTTTTAAATAATTACAATTTAGAGGATATTATAATAATTATAATAAATAAATGATAAATCATTCATAACAACAAAATTTTTAAATAAAGGACATTTTTAAAACTAATAAAACTAAAAGTGATACTATTATAACTCCTCTAAAGAGCTTTTATAACCACTCTTCTTTATTTACAATTTTAGTATTAAATAAAATTATATAAAAAAGAAAATAAATCTATGTAATTAAATTGACATAATTTACTTTTTGGTAAATGCTATTTATGTACCACCTATTATATGTATAAGTTATTACTTTGACTAGTTCTTAACTTCTAATTATAATAAAATTTCTTTTCTTTTATAAACCGTAAAATAAATAAATACATCTCTTGGTCTTTAACAAATTTAAAAGAATTTTACTAATTTTTAACTTCAACTTATAATGAATTTCTTAAAATTCACACTTTTATATTATATATATATATATATTTTTTGTGTTTTGTTAATTTTTTGAAATATGATTATAAACTAAAAGAAAATATCTATCATGCAATTATTGAGAGTTAGAAAATTTAGAGAAAAATAATTTATTACCCCAATTTGCTATTTAATCATGGAATGATACATTATTTAGAATAAATGACTTTATAGTATTCCTCTATTTTTATTTATACCCTATAAAAAAAATTATAATGTTTAATTTTTTTTATTTAAAATAATTAATAATGTCTCAAATATTTATTTTAAATAATATGATATTCATAAGTGAGTGATAATTTTATAATTATTAATATAACTTATGATATAATTTCACCACTCGCTAGATAACTTTTTAGAATAAAAATTTGCCACGTCTACAATTTCTATTGTCTTACTTTATTAATTTATTATGTTTATTAACCAAAAGAACGGGTTTATCACCTGTGGGTGGGCAGTTTGATGCTTATGGAGTGTATTCAATAATTTATTTATATATTTTTATTTAAATAGTTTGAGGATAGAAACCATGTTTACGTGGGGCATATTTTGGACCAAAGGATTTGTTTGACTCTAACAATAAATAAATAAATAAATAAAATAATAATAATAAAAGTAGTTGATCTAAATTAAAAAAAAAAAAAAAAGAAGCATTTTTTCCACCTTTCAAATCAAACATGACCTCAAAGAAAGTGCTTCCAATGGATCCTTTCCCTCGTCATACAAAGAGAGACACACAAGCCAACGGCAAGACAGCCATTGAAATTTCCGTCGTGGAAAGTAAACTAAGCTAAGCCTGCCAGCATATAACTCTCTGTTTGCCGAACAAACAAATAGATATTACTCTTGGTTCTCTCTAATTCTATAATCACAACACAACGCAATTACAGCAATGGAGAGCTTTGTCCTACATTCTCTCTCCGCCACCTCCGCCACTTCTTTCTCTCTTTCCTCCGGCTACTCCTTATTCCACCGATCCCCCAAGCCCATCTCCAAATCTCCACCCTCCATTTTCCCATCACATACGTCTCCTCCTTTCCCCACTCTCCTATCAACCAAACCCCTCCACTACTCTCCTCTGCCCAGACCTATCAAACCCCACTTCTCAGTTCACTCCTCCCAAAACGACAACGCATCTACTTCAATCACTCCCAATCAACCTCCTCCTCCTTCTCCTCAAGGAGCCAAGCTCCTCCCTTTCATTATCTCAATCTCCATTGGAGTCATTGTTCGTTTTCTCGTTCCCAAACCCGTCGAAGTAACCCCACAAGCGTGGCAACTTCTCTCAATCTTTTTGTCGACAATCACGGGCCTTGTTTTGAGCCCATTACCAGTTGGCGCGTGGGCGTTTCTTAGCCTTACGACGGCAGTTGTGACCAAAACATTAGCATTTTCCACTGCTTTCAGTGCTTTCACCAATGAAGTGATTTGGTTAATCGTCATTTCATTCTTTTTCGCACGTGGGTTTGTTCAGACTGGACTAGGGGATAGAATTGCAACGTATTTTGTGAAGTGGTTGGGGAAGAGTACTTTGGGTTTGTCGTACGGATTGACTTTCAGTGAGGCGCTTATTGCTCCGGCTATGCCCAGTACAACTGCCAGAGCTGGCGGTGTTTTCTTGCCAATAATTAAGTCATTGTCGTTGTCTGCTGGCAGTAATCCCGGAGATTCCACTTCCCGGAAGCTCGGATCTTATCTTGTTCAGTCTCAATTTCAGGTTAGTATTCTGTGTTTTTCATGAAATTGTGATTGAAGTAATGCAGTAGTGTTTGGATTGTATATTTAATGGCTATGTGATGTAATATTTACGAGTGTTTGTTTGGTGGATTGGTACAAATAGTCTTAAATACGTTATCTGTTACGTTTAACTTCTCATCATTAATCTTTAGAGTAAGTTGAATTTTAAACAAAAATACATTTCAGGTTGTTAATCAGTTGATTGAAGTGTATTATTAGTTATTTCTCTTTGAATTTTTTAAATGGAAGGAAGGAAGAGATGGAGAAAGGGAATGGCCAAACGATGTTTATTTGATAATTTTATATGGTGAACAGTTGCATTTCAATATGAACTATTCTGGATATTAGACAAGATTTGTGACTACATTTCCAGTTCTTTCAGGGCGGCTTTGAAGCTGTATGGTAATGGTCCTAAAATATTTTTATAGAAGCCTTGAGACATGGTAATACTGAATTAAATTAATACCTTACAAAGACAAGTGCAACAGCCATTCAAAGTATAGAAGATACTATCCATGATATGAATAAAACAGGTAGGAACTTGTGCTCGTAACATTTTGAGGAATGCACTAAGATACACCAATGTGCACCAATACTTTACTTAATTGATTATATTACGTACTTGGGATCTCTGTTGCGAAATCATAAATTTTTAATCTACTTCGAATATAGTGTTTAGCTTGTAGGATTAATGCTCTATAAGCCTTGTGGGTCTTTTAAGACTGACTGGTCCATAGCTCCTCATCAAATCCTAGGAGGCTAAGAGCCCGTACGGTATCATTTTTGGCCATTGTTTTCATTTTTAGTTTACAAATTCAGATATAAAACATGTCCTTTATTGTTTTGTTAAAATTAAACTTATAAAACAGAAAACATAAATTATACATTTATAACCTAAAATTATAAAATGGTTTAAAGTTGTTTTTATCTATTTTACAAAACAAATCACAAAATATATCATAAAATACTCCTCTCACTCAAATCAAACTCTCTTATTTTCATAATACAATTTTCAGAATATAATACTGAACGCGATCTCAAATTCGAAATACAATAATTAAAAAATACAATTTTCATTTTTATTTTGGTTTTGTAAAAACACTAGTTTAAAAACAATATTGGACGGGCCCTAACTTATTGAAATTCTTTATTTTGTGCGACTAAATTTGATAGAAAACTAAGTGTTCAATTTAGCTTGCTCTACGTGGGCATGCTAAAAAGAAGACTAAAGAAGTATAAGTGAAAAAGATTGATGGAAACATGGGGACATAAGCCTCTTTTACAGTTCCCTTAATGTGCCTATTAGTATTAGATGCATGTTTGACTGAATCAGTTCCATTTTCATATCTATGCCATGTCTACTTCACAAGCTTCGAGCGTATATATAACTAAAATGGGCATCCTACAATGATATGTTATTTATGCATTTTACTTAGTTCAGTTTAAACAGGTCAAGTTTGAGAGTTTCCCGTTAAATAATTTTTTTTTCCAGGGTCCTCCCTAGATGACCTATAATATTGTCTTGGATTGTTGAACATGTGCATTTTCGGAGGAGAAAAAAAATTATTTATGAGATTGTTATGTTTTATTATATTTTCAGAGAAAAACATCTTCGTGATTTTTGAGAAGTTATTTCATCTGGAAAGCTTGAAGAATGTCTGGAATTTTTGTTTTGTTTTGATTTTTTTTTTCCTGTTTTACATGTTCTAGATAATTGTTTGATTATGATAATTTATGATGTAAACAAATTAGTTTTCTAGGCAGGATCCTGAAGATTTTTTGGGCAAATTTAGGAGAGAAAATTGCTTGATCCTTCTGCTCATGTTCTTGTTTAATTCCTCTTTTTCTTCTCTCTCTCTCTCTCTCTCTCTCTCTCTCTCTCTCCCTCCCATCCCTTTTTTTTCCCATGTGTTGTTTTGGATACCTGCTATCCTGTGATGTTACTCTTGTTGAAAAAAGCCAGGCTATTTGTTTGGCTACTTATTATTGATTTTCTTTTTAAATATTTCCAATTGTCAGAGTGAAAAGTTGGCCCCCTTCTGCTGTCTTCTCTTTCTAACTTATTCAGTGTGTTCACTTTCTTTTGCTAACTTTTTCATTATATCAACCTCTGAATTATTCGTTCCTTCTGTAATGCAACACAGTGTTCTTGCAACTCTAGCGCTCTTTTCTTGACTGCAGCAGCTCAAAATTTACTGTGCCTCAAATTAGCTGAGGAACTCGGAGTGATAGTTTCAAGCCCTTGGATATCTTGGTTCAAAGCTGCTAGTTTACCAGCTATTATCTCTCTTATGGCTACCCCATTTATCCTATACAAGCTTTATCCTCCTGAAGTCAAAGACACACCAGAAGCCCCTGCTATGGCTGCAAAGAAACTGGAGCAAATGGGTCCTGTCACAGCAAATGAATGGATCATGGTTGGGACAATGGTTCTTGCAGTTTCTTTGTGGGTTTTTGGGTAAGTATGATCTTTTAGATCTCATTGATTACTATAAATTTACATAAAACTAAGGGTTGGAACCTCCATTAAATTCATTAGCAACCTTTGAAAGATTTTATTTTGAGTCAGAACATGCATTTTTCTTTTCTTTTTTCTCATTTTTGTTTTTGTTAAATGAATGGATCATGGTTGGGACAATGTTCTTGCTGTAAATTTACATAAAAAACTAACAGTTGGAGCCTCCATTAAATTCATTATCAATCTTTGAAAGATTTGATTTTGAGTCAAAACATGCACTTTTCTTTTCTTTTCATCTTTTCCCCTCTTTCTTCTTTTTCTTCCTCCGTCCAAAATTTTGCAACTTTTTATTCCCAAAGTAAGCTTTTGGTTTCTCTTGATTTTCTTATTGCAATTTTCAGACCATCAGTTTGTGTTACTTTTTTGTTTTATATTTCAGTCATATCACACTAGCTTGTGTTTGCTGACAGATATGTCCTTTGAGTTCTATCTTACACACTAAGCTCATGAAACTGGTACTTGGTTTTTTAAATAATGATTTGCTTAAAAGATTATTCAAAGATAATATCTATAGAAGATAACGCTGAATAAGCTAGCTAATCTCCTAAGAATTCAAATTTATCTCAAATTAATCTTATCCATTCAAAATTCCCCTTCGAGCTGGTAAGAAGATGTCGAACATTCCCAGCTTACTTAGACAATCTGTGAATCCTTGTCTTTCAACTCCTTTTGTTAGTAGATCAACCACTTATAACTTTGAAGGAATTAAAGTCATACATATTACTCCACAATCTATTTTTTCCTTCAGAAAGTGCTTATTAATCTCCACATGCTTAGTACGATCATGATGGACAGGATTATGAGCAATGTTGATATCAGGTTTATTATCACAGAAGACTTTCATTGGCTTTAAACGAACTAACCTCAGTTCTTCCAATAGTCTCTTGATCCAGATCATCTCATAGGGTCCTTGTGCAAGAGCTCTTAGCCTTGCTTCTGTGCTACTCCTTGCTACCACGTTCTACTTTTTACTTCTCCATGTAGCTATGTTTTCCCAGATAAATGTACAATAGCCAGATGTAGATTTCCTATCATCAATACAAATCCATGTAGCTATGTTTTCCCCTATTTACTGGACTTCCTCCTTTTCCTATCTTCACATTAGGCTTTACTAGAGTTTTAGATGGCTTACACCCTAACATTCCTGTCTCTTTAAGTAAACCCAATGTATACTTTCTTTGAGAGATATCAATATCCTTCTTGCTCTTTGCCACTTCCATTACCAAAAAATAACGAAGTTGTCCCAAATCTTTATTTTCAAACTTCTTTGCTAAGAATCCCTTTAAGGAAATAAGACCTTTTACATCATCACTTGTTATAATAATATTGTTCATATATACTATAAGAATAGTGATTTTTTCATCTGAAGAATTGTTGAAGAATAGTGTATGATTTGCTTGTCCTTGAGTATACCCAAATTTCTTCAATGATGCAGAGGACCTATCAAACCAAGCTCATGTTGATTGCTTCAACCCATAAATAGGTTTCCTTAACTAACATATATTTTCTTTCCCAACTTTGATTTCAAATCCTGGTGGAGATTCCATATAAACTTCTTCCATTCCTTTTTTCAAGATTGTATTTTTCACATCCATTTGATAGAGTGGCCAATCCAAACTTACTGCGATAGACACCAAAACTCTGATAGTATTCAATTTAACAACCAGTGCAAATGTTTTGTTGCAGTCTATTCCAAATGTTTGAGTGATCCTTTCGGCAACTAATCTTGCTTTATATCTTTCTATATTCCCATTAGCTTTGTACTTAATATTGAAAACCCATTTGCAATCTACTAGAAACTTTCCCTTTGGCGCCTTTACTATCTCTCATGTACCATTCTTCTTCTTGAAGGCATTAAGTTCCTCCAAAACAACACACTTCTACTTTAGACTACCGAGAGCTTCAAAGATGTTTAATGGAATTTTTTCAGCTGATATCGTTAAATTGAATGCTTTCTATGATTGAGAGATTTCGAAATGACATGTGATGTTGCACTGGATGTTGCGTACAAGTTCTTGTACTTTTTTAAGAGCAATTAGTAGATCAATCCTGACTTGCTAAAATTTTCGTCTTTTAGAATTGCTGGAATCTTCATTCAGATGTGGTAGATGTGAATTTGCATTTGGATTAAAATCTGGGCAATTCTATTGAGCAGTAATAGGTTGTATTCCTTAATTCTTCTTTGCTCTCCGAGAATATGTCAAAGGTACTGGATTCTGTTTCTGCTTCTGCCCATTGCATTAAATGTGTCAGTTGGTGGCATTGGAGACTCGAACTCAGGATTTATAGGATTAGGATTTGGATTTGGATTTGAATTTTCTGGGACTGTATGTCACGCCCCGACCCTGGGTTCCTCCTGTGACAATTGCCACAGACTCTCATAATACACTCTCTATGTCCAGAATGTACCATAAGAGCCTGTAAAGCTATCAAATCAAATATCAAACCTGAAAACAATTTATCAACAATATTTCCATCCATATGATTATATCAAAGAATTGATCTCTGTGATCAATTCATCCACAAACATACATGAATAATAAAATATCAAATCAAAGATATTATAGATAGGTTGAACAAAATAATATATTTCTTCAAAGTCATCAGAGTTCACAATTTCATATCAACATAAAAAAAAAAAACCAAAACCATATCCCAGGAAATTATAGATATCCATAAATACATATTCAAAATATTACATATCCAAAAAATACTACAATTTTAGAAATTTTACAATCCAGTGAACTCAAATAACACAAGTGAGTCAAGATAAAAGATAACCTACCATTAGCGTTGAGTGCTCTCTATCGCAACCACGAGCCCAGCTAGGACTAAAGCTCCTAACCTGAAAGCTGAAATGGTGAGGGTGAGTATACAACTATACTCAGTGAGTGAACGTATACATACATAGTTATACATACATGTACACACATTTCTAAATCATGATATTGAGATTTCATTTATTAATATGCTTAAATGCATATATACAGCACATGTACAACAATGTCTGCAAAACAATTATGTTAGTCTGCACTTAAGTTTAAACATACTACACGAGCTGGCCATAATATCTCGATCGTTACCTTGCCCAAGGTAAAGTTGAAATCCATCATTGAGCCTGTTATGCATAAAATTCATATGCAATGCATTTTTTATAAACTGAAACCATTTCTTATGCATTTGTAAAATCATTTATTTCATATAAAATATGCATTTATAAAACAAGCACGTCTTATTGATATTGACCCGAGTAGTCACTTGGTGATAAAGTGACTGTCCTCGTCATATCTATCAAATCCTGTAGATTCCTATCAAGCCGACAGGGCTTTTCATAGGGTCTCTATATAATTGCGTATCCGCGCATCGGCTCACAGTGGACTTACCATGGCTTAACCTTTCTTATACAGCCCCACTGCGGCACCAGTAACCTCTGCGGCCTCTCATAGGTTTGTCCATTAGTTACAGCCCTGTATATACAGTAAATATCTTGGCCCATTGGACATAAACTAATATCCGGCCTTAACGGCCTCACATCACCAATATACATGAATTTAAAATATTTCATTTTCAAATTAATAGTAAACCCATGAAAATCCAAAACACAGCCTCCCCGGCCTTAACATATTCAATCTTTAAACAGCAAATCACAAGTATACAAACAATTCCAATATTAAAGTAGAACACATGTATGATATTTATTCCAAAGTCCATTTCATATTTGAAAACACATGTTTAACACACAAATATACATATAAGTATAACATGCATTTTATTTACTACTTATGTATGTATAAATCCATTCACAACAAAAGGGAGGGTATTCACTCCCTCTACGTCTCCTTGCGCCCACTCGGCACGTCACTTGGGTTCTCTGAACCTAGTATCATATAAATATATATTGTCAATCCCACTATTTCAAAGTATTTACTCAAATGTATCTTATGCAATACGTGTGAATAACAAGGTTAAATTCTTTTAATTGACACATATACGTTTTTTTTTCAAGGCTTATCTAACTAAGACCATTTTTCCGATTTCTATCAATTGAAATCCCATGGCCATTTCATTTCTAATTTTCCACATTTTTGTCTATAACGAAGTGTATACATTTCATATTTCGCATTTTTATTTTAAACAAAATATGCCAATTCCAATTCCAATTAGTCATTCAATACTTATACAATGTCTATATACTTTTAACTATATCAATTCATTGCCCAAAGCTAGGTTTTCTACTTAAATTCAACATTTATTCACAGATAAACAGTAACTATAAACTTTTAATTTATCCAAAATAATGAAATCGAGCTTAAAATAGGTTAATTGACTTACCTAAAACGTATTAAAGTCCTTAGAAATTTGAATTAACTGTTTAAAATGAAAACCCCTAATTTGTTTCCAAAACCCTAACTTTCTCGTGTTTCTTGCCTAATTATGGCAGCAATATGTAGAGATGTTAAATAATCACTGGGAAATAAAAATCGGTAATAATTTCGGTTAGGATTTAAGTAATTTGATGAAGAAATAGAGAAGAATTGGAAAGGAGAAGTTCTCGGGAGAAACAGAATGAAGAACGTAGCATCCTGGAAAAGAATGAAATGTTATATTTTGATTTTGGAAAATATCGTTGAAGCCCCATAATGTTTTTAAAAATTCTATATTTATCTCAAACTTTGAAAAGTCTTCAATTTATTTTTTCCTTCACAAGACAGAAATTCTGAAATTTCTTGAAATTTTTAAAAAAATCTTCAATTTAGTCCTGCAGTCACAAAAACAGGGTTTATACTGCATTTGGATTTGTAACTGGAACTGCTGAACTTTCCGCAAGGACATCTATAGCAGAAATATCAAATATATTAGAGTTATCTAGAATTGAAACTCCATCACTAGAAGAATTCTCTACACCTGCACGGTTATTCTCAACAGAAAAATCAAAAAGTTCAATTTGACCAAAATTTCTCTTAATTGAACTTTAAAAAAAGGAGTATCTTCGAAGAAAGTGACATTCATAGTTACAAACAATTTCTTTGTTTTTAGACAATAACATTTGTACCCGTTTTGACTTGGTGAATACCCCAAGAAAATACATCTAATTGCCTTAGGTTCCAATGATCCAATTTTGTTTCTGTTAAATATTGAACAAAAACTGTGCAATCATACATCCTAATAGGTAAATTTTGAAACAAACGATTTTGAGGATAATACTTAAGAAGGATTTGAAGGGGTGTTTGGAATAGAACACTAGATGGGAGTCGACATATGAGGCTATAAAAACAGCTTCTCCCCAAAAACTCCTGGGCAAATTATTAGTAAACATCAAAGTCCTAGCAACTTCTAAGAGATGTATGTTTTTACGTTTTGCAATTCCATTTTATTGAGGTGTTCCTATACATAAATTTTGAAAACTATCCCATTATCACCAAGATATTTTTCTAGAACTTTATTAAAATAATCCCAAGCATTATCAGTATGGAGTATTTGGATTTGTGTTTGAAATTGGTCCTTAATCATCTGATGAAATTTTTGAAAAATGTTTACAGTTTTAGATTTTCCCTTAGCAAAAATACCTAACAAAGTCTAGTGTGATCATCAATAAATGTAATAAACCACTTAGCTCCTACAATATTCCTAACCTTAATTGGACCTTAGATGTCACTATAGAACATAGAAAAGGATCTGAACATTTTATATGGACATATAGGATATGAGTTTCGTGTGTTTTGCAAGTTGACAAGTGTCATAACGAAATGAATTTGCATCTTTATTATGGAATAAATCTAGAAACAATTTTTTCAAATAAGGGAAACTAGGCTGGCCAAGTCTCTTATGTTATAACATTATTGTTTTTTTCTGAAATTAAACTAGAAGTAGAACCCAAAATATCGTGAAGAACTCGGATTTGATTATTCACGCCATGCTTTTGATTATCAGGTAGTACAATCCATTACTGCCCTTAGCACTATCAATCATCCTCGAATACAAATCCTGAAATTCACACAGACATGGGGAAAAGTTAGCCTTTCAATTCAGATGTTTAGTTAACTTACTAATTGAAATCAGCTTACATGCAAGATTGGGAACATGTAATACTGAATATAGGCTAATATCTGGTGAAATAAAAATAGTTCATTTTACTGCAACAGAAGGTAAAGAACCATCCGCAATTCTAATTTTAAGCATTCTAGAACATTTATACATTTCCTATCTTGTGATCTGAAGCTCCTGTATCCACTATCCACTCATTATTGTCTGTTGTCTGTGTTTAAAGCAAGAGAAAATCTACCTTGTTGGGCTTTGTTGCAAGTAGAATGTAGATACGGTTGATTACTAGAACTTGAATGAGTCTGAGGGGGCAGAGCAATTGCTGGAGTTCCACTAACTGTTCCTGTTGATAGCTAAGGCAGATCCTGTAGTGTTCAGACTGCAGACCTATTCTTTGCCTCCTTGTTGCCTCACAGCACCACCCGACGTCTGCTTTCTTCTCTACGTATCTCTGCAAAGGCTTCTCCAAGGGTCAGCAGTGCCTTTGATCCCAGAATTCTCTCCCTGACTTCATCTAAGTCTTTATTTAGGCCATGAAGAAAATCAAAGCCCCTCTCTGCCTCAAGTTCGTTCTGATTTTTCTTATTGCACTCGGTACAATACTTTGTCATTTCTTTAAAGAGATCTAACTCCTACCATAATCCGATTAGATTATCATAGTAATATGTAACCAACAATTCTGCCTGCTTGCTGTCCTTCAAGGTAGATTTAAGCTCAAACAACTAAGCTGAATTACCCACATCAGAGTACATATCCCATATGACCTTAGCAGTTTTGTAGGCTAAATAATCTCAGCCTATTCTCTTCTCCATAGAGCTCACCAACCAGGCCATGATTGTCGAGTTATCTGCTTCCCATTTAGTGTCAGCTCTGTCAATCTCCAGCGGTGCAGGTGTCGCCCCTGTTAGGGAGCCCAACTTCCCTTTGCCACGTATCACCATGGTCAAGGACTGAGACCAGTGCAGATAGTTAGACTCGTCGAGTCTGTTGTGGGTAATCTGCAAAGCATGACTTTCAGAGTTGTAGGAATGGGTTGTAACCTGGGTAGGCTGTGAAGAAGATGAGACTGGTTCAGTCTGGGAAGTTTCAGAGGATTTGATATAAGGCTGTTTGTGTTGGATTGGCCATTTGGGATAAAAGAGGGGCTGTTCCAAACCTAAGCTCTGATACCCTCTAAAATGGTAGGAAAATAAATTCAAGTTTTTATTCAGTATTCCTCTAATTTAAATAGAAGTGTTTGCACGAGTTTGTCCCTAAAAGTAGGAACTAGAAAACATTACAACTCCGAAAAATACTGAAATGGTTACTATCCAATCAGATCTACACAAGATTATTTAAAGATAATATCTATAAAAGATAATGCTGAATAAGCTAGCTAATATCTCAAATTAATCTCATCCATTCAACAATTTTATAATTTTTGAAGGTGTAGTGGATGAAGTGGTTTGCTGCTCCCTTGCAATGGTGAGATACTGGGATAACTGTTCTAGTGTTTGAATCATATAACAGTTGTGCCAGCCATCTACCCTATCCATTCCCAATCCAACTTGTTTGAGTAATTTGTTATGTTTATATTTTAAGTTCAATCACCTGTACTGAGAAACTGTAAACAGAAACATGTTATTTTCCATTATACTCCATAAAAAGAGAGAACATCTTATTGTTTCTGTTTACTCCAGGACTTGGGGTAGATCTAGGATTGAGGTATCACTAGATTTTAAGTGCAAGTAAAAGAGTGAGCTGTAAAAATTAGCTCCTAAGCAAAAGTTGGTGTTTACCTAACACTTTAGCTGGTCCCTAACATACCATTCATTACATTGAATTTTAACTTCTGTTACATTTTATTTACAATTTCACTTCCCAAAGTTATTTGTTTCCTCTATTTCCGACGATATGTTTTCATTTCAAAGCTCTTTGTCTAGCAAATTGTATCTTTTAATATTCATGTTTCCTCTGAATATGTTTCCTGGCATCCTGCATTAATTGTGTGTTTTGTGCATAGGATTGGACTGGAAAAATTTCATCCTATCCTTGTTTGGTATTTTACAGTTTAGGACTAGTCTAATGCGCACAAAAAAATCTCATACTCAGAACTTATTTATGACTCAATAATACTTAATAATTAATTAAAATAAAGTTATAATCAATCATGTAATTATTATATTAAAATATTTGTAATAAATAATTTTTTTTATATTGTCATTTTATTATTGCATATAAAATTTTCAACAAATATTCACTCTAAAAAAATATATATTTACAGATTTATCATTATAAATTAATGTACGTGTATTTTAAAATTGAATTTGAATTGATATCTAAACATTTAGTTGTCCAATTTTGGATTGCACCAAGTACAAGATAGTAGTAAATATAATCTAGTTCAATCCTATTTAAGACCCTTGCACGATTCTATTTTCTGTTATCAATTCCTTTTTAGTTTTTGAGGAGTGCATGGCTTCAGGACTCCAACAAGTGAGATTTGATATTTTGTAACCAGTAATTATGAGTGGACAGATTAACTTTGATTTATTTATTTTATTTATATTACCCTTAGTTAGGTTGATATTGGCCATTATTTGCGTGTAATGGTGAATTCTAGTCTTTGTTGGGAGTTTGTAGTCATTCTCCCTGATAGCACACAAAGATGCAGCTGCCTTAAGTTCATATGATAGTGCTAATGTTCTGCTGACTTCTGGAATTTCTAGCAAACTTTGATGATTTAGATTTGATTTATATGGATCTATTCATATTTGTGCATTCATGTAGATAGAATTCTCTAACAAACTTTGATGATTTAGATTTGATTTATATGGATCTATTCATATTTGTGCATTCATGTAGATATACCGCTCCAAAGAATTATAACATTCATTCAGAAACATAGAACTTAAATGTGGCATCTTATATCCTAGCAGGCACTCGATAAATTCCTGTGATACCTGTTATTAGTTATTTTCTCAAAATTCATTAATTACATGAGGCATGATGAATCTGTTTTGCTTTCTTGATATGCAGAGACGCGCTTGGTGTACCAAGTGTTGTAGCTGCAATGATTGGCTTATCAATACTCCTTTTATTGGGAGTCCTTGATTGGAATGATTGCCTAAGTGAAAAGTCAGCATGGGATACCTTGGCTTGGTTTGCTGTTTTAGTGGGCATGGCAGGCCAATTGACTAATCTCGGTATTGTAACCTGGATGTCTGGCTGTGTGGCCAACTGCCTTCAGTCTTTGTCTTTGAGCTGGCCAGCTGCATTTGGGGTTCTTCAGGCTTCTTACTTCTTCATCCACTACCTGTTTGCAAGTCAAACTGGTCATGTTGGAGCGTTATATTCTGCTTTTCTTGCAATGCACTTGGTAGCTGGGGTGCCTGGTGTGTTGGCAGCCCTTGCTTTAGCTTATAATACAAATCTATTTGGTGCTATAACACATTACAGCAGTGGTCAAGCTGCTGTGTACTACGGAGGTGTGTCTTTTCTTCCCCTGCACTGCATTATGCTCTGTTTTATTTTTGTTCATTTTGTTTTGAATTCTATTTTTATAATTTCTATTTTTCATTTCTTTGTACGGAGCTGGAAGAAAAGGGGAAATAATTTAGAATCTTTCCTAAACCATCTAACACCAAATATTTGAAAAATACTCTCTTTCCTCTTGAAATGGTAATTGATAATCTTTTAATTGCTTTTGTTTGAAACAGCTGGTTATGTAGACCTTCCTGACGTATTCAAAATGGGCTTTATTATGGCTCTAATCAATGCTATCATCTGGGGAGTAGTTGGAACTTTCTGGTGGAAATTTTTGGGTTTCTATTGATTCTAATCATCCATATCATCTGGGGAGTAGTTGGAACTTTCTGGTGGAAATTTTTGGGTTTCTATTGATTCTAATCATCCATGTAAGTAGTTATTGGTTTTCCCCGTTGTATGATGTGTTTCAGGGAAAAACTTGAGCTCATTATTTTGTCAAATATGTTTATATATATATATATATATATATTTAGCTTTAACATTGCTTGAAATGGTGCACTCTGAAATATTAAAGATTTCTTTTCACTGAAATCCGAATAAGTCTAAATTTACACCAAAAGTTTAAAGTCAGCTTCCTTTGCATGCCATGCATACTTGCAAGTTTTGTATTTTGTTTGGAATTAGTACAAGTTCTGAATAGCTTTTGCCTGTCACTCTAGAAAGTGGCCTTCTAATGTCCAACGAATGTGAAATTTAGTTTTGAAGAATAAATGGTTGGCCTCCTATCTTATCTTATGGATTGGGATCAATGTTTTCCCATATAATTTATGTGATTATAGAGTTGTAAAGTAATTACCATGTAAATAAATTGTACGAATGAGTACATGATAGAACCCATTGTGTATTTTATTTTATATTCACAACCTTACAATTTGACTTAACGCTGCTGAGTTTGTTGTATTTCTTGTGTTAGAAAACCCATCTTCTTTTCTAACTCGGAAAACCTGCTACCGTGACTATGTGATTGGTAGTTGGCTTGATGATTAGGAGGTTAACTCGCTAAACATATGGCAGTTAGTGGATGCCTAAACTCATCTAAATCTAATAAGGCCATACAAAATTTATCAAAACAAGAAGTTTTCTTACCCTCTATAATTAAAAAGGCTGTCTATGGAGTCTGCAACGCATTAATCTCACGATGATGAAATCGACGATAGTCTTGTGTATTAATATTTGGGTCTCATCTCTTCCTCGTAAAGTCCTTTTTTGGAGGCAAACCAATGCAGCCTTCAAAGGACAAGTGTCCCAGCCAAAATCAAACATTACCTCATGAGTCATGGATGCAAGAAGAGCACATTCTTTTCTGTCTTTATGTGCGGACAAAATACCTTTAACATTTCTACATCCTCATTCTTTCCCTCCTGCTTTCAGCCACAACTTCAAAATTTATTTTATTTTGTGTATTTATTTACTTTTTTGTATCTTGAGTTTTAGGTAGTATAATTTCTTAAACATCCAACTCAGTCAATCATTATTATCAACTTTAATAACTCTCTAAACCTTTTGAATCACAATAATGTCATCTAATCTTAAACTAGTATGCCATTTCAAATCGAATCTTAATCTCAATGGTGGAAACATGTTATTATGTTGTGCAAAAAATGATAAACTACTGATCCTGCCATATATGTATGTATATGCCAAGTGTTTTATAGATTAATATATATATATATATATTGAATTTTCCTATCATAAAATATTACTATACAAAGCATTTATTACAAGTCACAAACCACCGACTAAACTAAGAATATTTGTCAGTCAGAATGTTTTTGCTTTCCAACAAAATTTCATCCTCACATCACAATTCTCAAGTACTAATCATGTCAGGAAATTCTTCAATTGATCTCAGCTTTTGAAGGATTAACCTTTCTTGCTTGGCATCTATGGTATATACAGTCAAGAATTCACAAATTCAATAATTCAATTATGCGCACACAAAGAGTAAGTCAAATGCCAAAGAAAATTTCCAATGTTTTAGACGTACTAATTCATGTGCACAGATAAAAAGTAATATTAGCACTTGACAGACTTTTTAGGCTTCATTTTGAAGAAAAACTTTCGTTCCAGCGACTATAACAGTGCTTTGTGAAATCAATATAAATATTATTCTGGACCATTTGGAACATGTATCTACTAAAAGTAAAGTCTTAGATAAGGCCATTCAATCATATAATATCATGTGTTATTTTATATACACTAAATTTATGATGATTTCAAATTTAGTGACATATTTATGTGATATTATATGATTGAATGATCATACAATGACTTAGTTGGAATGGTCACCTAACATTTTCTTTGAAGAAAATATTTTGGCAAAAAGGCCATAGGATATGGTTTATCCAACACATATAAGATACAACTCATGCTAAATCACTCCAGGTATGTGCAAGTCAGCAATCAGTATGCAATCACATTTGTTTTGTGCATATGCATGAATTCATGAGTGGACAATTAAGAAAAGGATACATTCCAAATCAGGATTCTCCATGAAATTTGAGTGCAGGGCATTCCCAACACTATCAACGATGGCTGAGGTAGTCATGGATGATTCAACGCATAAAATAGCAGTAATGGCATCTAATCGAGTAACTTCATTTCTGAACATAAGTCTTGCATGAGCTGCATTGTCAAGAGGGTCAGAATCCCACCGGATAAAATTAGAGATCAGGTTGGATGAATTAGCAATACAGAGAATAACATACCTTGAGCTATGCGTATCAAACTTTCTAGCATGCGCACAGTTATCCTAGCTGTTTTGTTAGAAATGTTATTATGGAGGAACATACAGCCATAATAATAGTGATTTAGTATCGGGATTCGTTGAAAGAACCTGCATTTTGAGTTGCAGATCTTCTTTGGAGTTGATAATAGCTTGAGATAACTTTTTCAGCCTCCTTTGTCAGCACTGGTTTGAAGTATCCTTTCACAAAGTGAATGTACCTGCAATACATTTACAAAGTCTTAAGAATCAGTGCCATCTCTTAAGAGTAATTTTTCTCGTGCATTTTAAGACGATCTTTATTTTATTTTATTGTAATCTCTTAGCCAACATCATATAGAACAAAACGAAAATCCCAGGTGTGATAAATAAATTTTATTAGGTTGATCAAATAAATAAATTAGATGCCAAAGATGTCAATTCTAACAGCATCATAACTAATGTACCCAGTTGCAGATAATCAATGTACTTATCGTAGCTAACAATACCAGAACATAAAAAGGAAAAAAATAGTAACATCTATTAACCCCAATAACGAACCATTTCACTGGAAAACTGCAATCTGAGGGAAGATTTACCTCATTTTTCAGACATGACCAGAAAAAGAAATTATAAAAAAGACAAATAGAGAGAAAAAGAAATTATAAAAAAGACAAATAGAGAGAAAAAGAAATTGCTCTCTAAACATTTGATTTTTACCAAAAAAA
>JAXCLQ010000010.1:4249652-4272662 GCA_035584115.1 Cedrela odorata | reverse complement strand
CTCATAACATGTGTACACAATTATTTATATCACATTTACACACATATGTATTTGTTTCAATATATACATATAAATATGGAATAGAAAAATGATGAACTATGCAGTAAGCATACAATGACTCCATCCTCATATAACAACACTATAGTTGTATGACGACCTTGAATAATTCGATAAAAATAAATGAAAAATAAATAAAAACAGTAAGCTTACTGTTTAATGAGTGGATATAATTTTTAAAATATAATCATATGAGTATTACAAAAATCACGTATCAACAAATCACAATTCACATATTAAAATGTATTTTAATGCTTGAATGTATAACCGCAGCAAAATAGTAACTTGAGAAAAAATCTGTCATACTTGGCAGCATTTACCATCGCCCAGGGAAAGCCATGAAAAATCTTGCCACATACTCAATCGTTTGGGCATAGTTATATCATAATATGCACACAAAACTAAATAATATGTCACACGGCTCGAATCCTACACGTATGTCTGAGTATATCCCAATAACCTAAGTCGCATCACTAGAGAGAATGAGTACTAGTATGGTGCTTTCAAAACCACTATCAACATTATTCAATCACATCATCTGCACTTGTATACGTACTGTTACCATACATGAAATAATATATCACTTTTTATATGCATTTCTTTCTAATATCACAATCACGTATCAGACACTCTACGCCTTCTAAAATTTCATATCTCAATTTAAAATACCCATGCACGCGTATATAGGTATGTGATACAATATAATATAAACTTACTTTATTAAAAATATATAATAGTATCTACTCACAATTTCGATATTCAATTTTAATAACGATCAAGATCGGATGAGATTCTCGTCTCATAAATGCCACCTATAACACAAAGTTTTAAAAAATAAATCATTAAAACTTGTACAAAATTATATACATATATTGCAAATAATAGAATATATCTCAATTTTATAAGCATATCACCCACAAAATTTGTAAATGTATTTTTAATTTTCCAAACACATTTCTTATAATATTTTTTTTCCGTTTTTATTTTTTATTTTTTTTGTACTTTTCTTCTCAATTTTCTTTCTTTTTTCTTTTCTTTCTATGCTATCCGTTTTTGCTCCTGATTTGGTTTCTTTAATTTGTTTAAACACAGTCATTTTATATTTTTGTTATTAGATAATAACCGATTGCCACCGCTTCAAGCACCTGCTAAATGTTAATCAGAATAAATACGACGTGTGCAAGTTTTGCCTAATATTACACTAACATAAGAATCATCTTGACTAAAAGAAAAGACTATTATATTTGGTATTGATCCCATTTAAAGTTTATTATTTTGAGGCATTGTTGATTGACTTGAAAATTTTAATTGATCTTCTATCTTTTACGTTATAAGGATAAAAAAAGACAAATCTTTGTCAATAAAAGTCGAGAATATAGAATAAAATAAATAAACTTCATGCAATGAAGGTTGTGGAGATATTATTGCAACTAATGCCAGGAGAAAGAAAAAAAAAATGCAAGAGAAAGTCAAAAAGTCTGATTTCTTCTTATTTGTTCAAAAGAAAATAATATATACAACTAAAATTGTAACTTTAGAAGATTTTTCTTTTTCTGTAGAGAATAAATTTTTGGCCAGTATAAAAAATTCTGAATAAGAATTCTACATATTTTTTATTTTCACAATACGTACATCAAATGTCAAATTTATTATTTAATTCCTGTTAGATTTAGATTTATAGCATATCGCATATAATTACACTTACTAATGCAATTAAATTCTAGTGTACAATTGCAGTTATCTTATAAGATTTTATGTAGTTTTATAAATTTAAATAAGTTATTATTTATTAATTAAAACATTATTTCTAAACACCATCTTCTTTCTTTCTATTACTTCAAAATAAAGCCCTTAAAACTCAAATGTTTTAAATAAAACCAAATTAATCACCTCATTCGCTCATTTAAGAATTCCATCATTTTATTTTTATGATCACACACCAACTTTCATTTGTATTGCGCTTGAATCCGTCCAAACCCACAAAATTCTTTCACTAAGCAGCAGAAAACTCTTAATTGGAGATCAAGAGGTCATAGTTGACAGATAATAGGGATAAGAATGGATCGGATATTTGAAAATTTTGGAATATCCGAATCCAAAACAAACAAAATATTTAATACCTTATATCTAACCGTAATTAAAAAAAAAATTACATATTTTGTATCAATATCCGAAATTGACAAAAAAATCGATTGTCTAAAACCAACCAAAATAACCAAAAAAACATTAAGTTTACAAATAATATTTTTCAAAATTAAGTGTTTAAAAAAAAATATTAAATAGTATTTTTTATCGGATATCCAATATAAAAAAATATTATTTGAAAAAAATACTATTTTTTAAGTATTTAATTTATAAATTTACTATTTAAAAAATAATGTGTTTTAATTAAATACCGGATATCCGATACTAAAAGCCATGACCAACTGAAATAAATTTTGATTATATAATTTCAAAAATAAAACCTAACCACTGTATGATAAACTTCGGATATAAAAAAAAAAATTTCAATTGAATAGTATCAAATATTCAAAATATCCGACTAAATTGTCGTCCCTAAACATATGTGCCCGTACAGTAGCCATTCTGCGTGACCAGCCAAACAGCAATTCGGGCTTCTAGTAGTGAATAACACGGGGTTAAAGAAAGAAGAAAGAGAGAAGAAGAAAGGAACACAAAAAGGGAAAGAAAGCAACATCAAGCACTTTTTTTTTTTATTATTATTTTGGGTCTAGGGCCATAATTGTAGATGCGACAAATTTTATTTAAAGGAAACTAAAATAGTCAATAGGGACCTATAAAAAATGCATAAATTGTGCCCTTATTATTTGGCCAAAGTGAGAGTCTCAAATAAAACTCTGCTACTGCATGGTTATATGAGACAGTAGTTATATATGACAAAGTGAAAGAAAAAATCATTGATTAGTAATAAATAAATTAAAAAATAAAAAAAAAATTCACCATCTAATTATTTTCTTATCTAATTTATTTATTTTTTTCTTTAATTTTTTTTATTTATCACAACCTAATAATTTTCTCTCCTCAACTATTAGATGGTCTAATCACTTTATTATAATTACGTGATAAAACTATTCTAACTAAAACATTCTCTTCGCCAAAATTCACAGACCAATATCTTGTTTCTCCTCGAATAAATAATAAAATTTGAAAAGCACAAAAGAAAAATAACACCAACAATAAATAACTCTCTAAAGTCTGACAAAGAAACTCTTACCTCCTTGTTTATACATAAAATCCTAATATTGTGCACAATCAATAAAGGATCCAACTGGGGATGGACTTTCCTATTCAAGGACAGGGATTGGAATCCCCGCCGCCCAACTCTACGAACCCTTGACTTTCCAAGAAATCAAAACTATACTCAAAATCTCCAATTTATACAATCCCTTCTACTTTTGAAGTTCATTTCAACCCAACGTGCATATTCTAAAATCATAACATCTCATTAACCAAAATTCACATCAAACATACATTCACCAGTAATAGCCTTACCAATGCAGCCAACTGTCAACAGAATCACACTTCACTAATTGTCCATTTCTGATTTCTGGATAACCTAAAAATATGTTCATCTTCATCGCACTGCACGCTTACTCTCCCATGAACCAATCAACTCAAAACAAAACAAGTTGACGAATCCAAGTAACCCAACCACAAAACAAGAGAAATCAAACACTGCAGAGTATACAGAACATGGATAAGGAAATACAAAACAAAAATATCAGACACACAAACACACACTTGCCATGCACAATATATTAAGCTGAAAAGAAATAGCCTGGTCATTTGTTTCTTTATTGTCAAGAAAACAATGTAAGAGAAGAGTCCTCAATCTGTGATTGAAATTAAAAAATTCAACTCTGGGAGTAGAATCTTTGAAACACTAAGGAATTTCACAAGTAATTCCAATATTCATAATTTGAGTCATTAACTCCTAAAAAGTAATAATAGAATGGTAGTGGGACCAACCAACTTCTCCAAACAAAAACAAGCAGAGAAGTGAAATACTATCATTAGTAGACTTGACTTCACTGCTTCTCGTCGTCAGGTTTGGCTGCTACTTTGATCTCATCGGTTCCGTCATCCTACATACATTACAGCAAATGTTGATAAGCTATCCACTGTAAAAACTGCCAAGGACAAATAAATAAAGCAATAAGATAGAAAGAACAAAATTAATACCTGCATATCTGATGTCCACAAAGTAAGATTATCACGAAGAAGTTGCATTATTAAAGTGCTATCCTTGTACGAATCTTCTCCAAGAGTATCCAGCTCTGAGATGGCTTCATCGAAGGCCTAATGATAGTGTAAAAGAAAGTAAAGATCAGCAACATGAAAGATTGTATGGATAATACAAAGAAGCCAAAATTAAAGGGATAACAGTGAAAGAACCAACTCTTATTTACATATTGTTTATAGATCTATATCTTAAAAAAAATTTCGCAGAACGACAAAAATGAATGGAAGAAACTAAATTTCCAAATTCAAATCCCTGCACCTGTTTTGCAAGGCTACAAGCTCTATCGGGGGAATTCAAAATCTCGTAGTAAAACACAGAGAAGTTAAGAGCGAGTCCTAGCCGGATAGGATGAGTTGGAGGCAGTTCAGAACTTGCAATATCCTGCAAATAATACATTCAATAAAGATACATATTTAAATTTCAGCAACCAATCAGAAAAGTTGATAGATGAATTTTTCATATATAGCTAACTCTTAAGATTAGACATCGATCAGATAGAGAAGCACCTCCACTTGACATCGGATTAAACTTATGTCAATGACAATAATAGGTACTACATCGAGTCATTATAAAATAAGGAGTAAAAGAAAGAAGAAGAAATCAACAAGAGCGATTAAATATCAATATAAAATTACAAAAGTCATGAAAAACAAAAAATCCAATAAAATTGCAGCATTGTTCATTATCAAGCAACATATATTGGAATCGTAAGTAGAAAACTTGAAAAAAGCACCAAATATTAGAAAGAAAGAAAGAAAATAGGAGACCTGAATATTTCTCAAACTTGTTAAAGAACAGGAATTTTGCATTTAATAATACCTAATAACAAATTTCAATAATAAAGTGAATGCTTCTGCCAACATACATGTTTAAAACCAAAACCAAAACATAATTGAAACAAAAATAACAAAAATAATTAAAAACAAAACTCTGCTGCTTCTAGCTATAAGCAGAGCAAAGAATATTACATTAAAAAAAAATTGATACTATTAACCCAGATCTGACATTCCATCAACCCCATGCCTAATCCTGAGTAATGAATGAGCCCTCTCCTTAACAGGCCCCTAATTCATCCATTCTTATTCGCTTTCCTCTTTTTCCACATATTTCTTTATACTATCAAAGAGCACTATTAGTCTTCGCTTCTCATCCTATGTAAATCACATATCATAAGAATCAAGATTGAAAAATACATTGAGCATTAAAAGGAACACAGAGAATATGTTCCTAAAGGGGCTGTTTGGTATTGTTTTCCAACTAGGAATGGCAATTGGGCCGGGCCGGGCTTGACAAAGCCTGGGCCCAGCCTAGCAACTAACCCACAAGGTCCAAGCCCGCAAAAGCTCGATCCAAATGGGACCCAGGCCGGGCTTTTGCAGGCCCGAATTTTTTTCAAAATTTTTTAAATTTTTTTAGAAAAAAAAAAAAAATTTTCCTACAGATATCAAATTTTAAAATTTTTACAATCTATTTAAAGTAAAAAAAAAATAATATTAAAGCACATTAAGAATTTTAAAAATTAACAATTTTACTAATATTAAATTATTAACGTATAAACAACTACACAATTTTAAATATATATTAAAAGTCTAAGTATTTAATATATTTTTTCAATCAACTAAAAGTATAGAAATATACGAGTATAGTCATAAAATTAAATGTAAACAATTCAAAACAAAAAAAAATTATATTTTTCAAAAATTATACAACCTAAAAATAAATTTAAAACAATATAAATAAATAAATATATTTTTTTCAATCCGAGCCGAGTAATATCTGGGTATCCATAATCATACCCGAGTCTAGGCCCAGAATAGTACGAGTTTGGAAATTGATGCCCAAGCCTGTTTTATTTTATCCGGGCCAAGCTCAAGCCCATGTGGACCCAGGCCGGGCCAGGCTTGGGCTTTTTTGCATCCCTATTTCCAACAGCCATTTTCCATTTTCCAAAAACAAAAATGAAAATAACTTGTTTGGTAACCTATATTTACAAAATGACTTGGAAAACAATTTTCTCTTTCTTCAACGTTTTTAATGAAAAGACATTTTATTATAATCTACTAAACACATTTTCATTGTTTTACTAATATTATTACATTTTAAACTAATTTTCAAACATTCCACTAAACACTTTTTCAAGATCTTCACTTAATATTTCAAACATTCTACCAGACACATTTTATTTCATAATACTAATCTGAAAACACATGCCGAACAAATTCAAATCCCTTAAAACACAGTTTTCATTTCTAAGAATAAGTGGCAATGGAAAAACCTTCCCCATCTGGGAAGCCACCAAAAGCAAGTAATCAGGCAAAGGGTCTGCGAACAAAAAGAAAAGAAGAAGGCTACGCAAATTAAGACAATGCAAAAGCTAATTTCTGAATTATAACAAGAAAAGAATGAAATCTGCAGAATCATACGCAAGTGTCAACCTAATAGCAAACTATGATCTACATTATTGTTTATCACCATTCAAAATGACTAAAGGAAATAAATAATCCACCATCTCAAACAATTTAAACAATAATAAAATAACAAAAAACAATAATTACACGTCATTTCAAAAATAAGAAATGAAAATAATAAAAGAATGAACAATAGTCTAGAAAATAGTAAAACCTGAGCAGATTTATAGGCGTTGAGCGTATTCTCGGCGGCAGCTTTCCTCTCATCGCCAGTTTTAAACTCAGCCAAGTACCTATGATAATCTCCCTTCATCTTCAAATAAAACACCTTGGAATCCGCAGCTCCGGCGGTGGGAACCAACTTCTCATCCAACAATTTCAAGATCCCGCCACAGATCTCCGTCAACTCGGCCTCGATCTTTGATCTATACTCTTTAATGACGGACACGTGCTCCTGATTACCGCGTGACTCCTCCTTCTGTTCAATGGAGGATACGATACGCCAGGAGGCGCGGCGTGCGCCAATGACGTTCTTGTAGGCAACGGAGAGTAGGTTACGCTCCTCGACGGTAAGTTCTTCATCGGAGGAAGCGGAAGCGACGACTTTTTCCATATGTTGGACCATCTCCTCGTAGCGCTCGGCTTGCTCCGCCAGTTTCGCCATGTAAACATTTTCTTCGCGGGGAGAAGAAGGGGCTGCCATTGTTTTGTTTTTGGAAATTTACGATTTGCTATTGCGATTGGGAGAAAGGGGGAGGTGAATTTGTGGGGATTTTATATTGGGTTTGCTGATTGGACAGCGAAGGGAAGGAGCAATAAAACAACAGCTAATAAACAACTCATGCCGTCGTTTTTATTGGTTTATTTCATTTTATTTTATTTTATTTTGCTTTAAAAAAAATCTATTTATAAGAGGCCCTCTATATTAGCTGACCAACCGCCCGCCACTGCCTGACCAGGCTAGAAGCGGTAAATGGGTCGAGCTATCTCTGAACAGTATAAGTTCAGCCTAGGCCAGGCCTTTGAAGAGTCGGATCAAATTTAAGGAAATAATTATACTGCTATTTAATTTAATATTTTTTTTATTATTTATATTATAATATTTATTTTATTTTTTATTATTAAAGGATTGATACATAAAACTTAAAAAATTGATACATAGAGATGCAATCGATATGTATAATACAATAGATCAATACTTTCAAGTTAAAAGGTTCAAAATAAATTACAATTTGTATCAAATCGATACATATAAGGAAACAGAACAATTAGATCGATGCATATAAAGAAACATATTGATATTTTTAAGTTAGAGAGTTCAAAATAAATTACAACTTAAATCAAATCGATACATAAAAGGAAACAGATCTATACATTCAAGTCAAAAACTTCAAAAAAAATTACAAGTTCGACAATATCGATATATTGAGAAGACAAGATCAATATATTTTGTCGAGAAAATTTATAAACATTTCTAATTAATATCGACCCACAGGCTGACCCAGGCAAAACTATCCACTTGGGTCGGACTTTATGGGCCATTGTTTTTTAAGCGAGCTCGGCACGGGTATTGTGTAACACTTCTATACCCGGACATACTACTGGCAGATGATAGATTCCTACCATCACTCTAAACCTCTCTAATACTATAAATGTATGTACGAAAGTGAGGAGCCACCATAATGAAAAATACGATAATAAGGGTAATAGTATCAAACATAATGTATTTATCACATAAAGGAAATTGGCCCAAAAATATGAAATAAATAAAATTTCCAATATATTACAACATTTTATAATTTAAAATACAAGATGCATGATGCCATGTGCATGACAAACCCATAGACCCTAATAACTACAATGTGTACTCCTTGTCTCCTATTTATATCTTAGCCATACTAAATCATTTCTCTTTCTTTCTAACTACCTAACAATCCTGTAACATTAAAAAGTGAGGGAGGGAGTCCTAAGGATCCAATGAGTAGATTAAAATAAAATAATAAAATGAATAAATATGAAGTAAAAGAGTATATTTTAAAATATAAACAATCCACAGTAATTTAAAACACAATCACTTTAATAAATGAAATATAATAAAATGATTATATGTATAAAAATATGTGGATGTTTAATTACAATTTTTGGACTTGCCAGAAAACTATCCCTTGAAACATCCTAGAATATCTCAAGACCCGCTTACGAGTTTTTCTATACTAATATATAAAACAATTTTATTAGCTTTCTCGTTAGCGTTAGCTTAGATAAAAGGTGCAGTGTAAGATACCAACTTATTCAAAAATGTAATGACCTTGGTTTTTTATTCATACTAGCCTGGCGGCTACTACCCGATGGGATTTCCTTACCCACCAATCATAAATTGGACTTCTCTAGGAATTTTATTTATATCCGGAAAATATTATCTCACTCTCTTACGCCTTTCCCGAGTAAAGGAGAAATATCTGTACAAATGCGCTACCAAGAGCACAGTACACCAATTCAAAACATAAAATTTAATTCACAATGTTCATTATATACATCATGTATCCACATAAAATCATTTAATTTCAAATCATCCATCCACAAAACACTTCACAAATATCTAATACATTTTTTAAAATAATTTACTCTTACTCTAATATATTAATTTCAAGCATATTAAATATTCATAAACTTCAAGTTCATATCATAATTCAACAATTCGATCAAATTTATAAAATATGTGCATTTCAAACATTTGGTTCAGTCATATTTTAATGAAATAAAATACATATTCATTCAAATTTATTTTTAAAACATTAATAAATCATACATTTTGTATAAATAATATTTTTGAAAAATAAAACATCCACTTACCGGTTATGATTTAATCTATCGGATTCAAGGTGTTGGCGTCAAATGTTCTGGTTGTCAATCTACAATTAAACGATTTCTTGTTAGGATTTACTACAACATATTTATCTAATATATATATTAGGCTTGAATTTGCCACATAATAAAACCTCAATATGTTTTAATTATCTATTATCTCAAATTTGAAATTTTCCTCCTTGTTTTACTAATTAACTTTGTTCTATGAACCATTGTATTCAATAATGTACATCCTATACTTGCGACAAACATGTACCGCTCAAAACTAACAACTTATCTAGACCTAGGTTTTTATTTACACATTCTATTATGAGTCTAATTTCTACGACACTTTACGTATTTGAATTTTGAATCCAATTACTCAAGTTACGACAAGTTTTCGATATGTGACGTATTAAAATAGGGTATGACCTCCAACTGGGCAGCCACGTTCTGGGTTTTTCTAGGATCTTCTCTCTTCACAAAACGAGCTGATTTTTGGATATATTATGCTTCTATATATATAGTTTTCGTAAAATTTTACGGCGTATTAATCCGAGGTCTGGAACTCATCCAGTTCTCATTTTTTCTAGCTCTGCTCGAGAATTCTAGCCACTGTCTGCACACTATTTCGACCCTATATTTTTAACACCTTCCAGCCACTAAACTTACAACCTATCATACCTAATTCCTTCATTTTTCCGGCCTTGAAACACCTATATAGGAGCGTACGAAAACCGCTCTCATATCGCATGGTTATACAACTATTTTCACCACACCGCACATATTAAAAAATGCTGACAACTTCCATAGTTACCTTTATCACCTTACTCATGCCTCATGCCTTTCTTATTTTACACTTCTCATACATAAATTTTCATCAATCTATGACCACAAAAATCAGTGTATATGCTGGCTTAATTTATATCATTCACTGACACAAGCTTTTCAAAACGAAAATCACACACAAATGCATCTTCACACAACATCCTTCATTGCCACCAATTTCTCACACTATACCCATCAACCTTCCCCACATAAATACGTATCTAAATCATTTCCATAATATTTATACATAATAATAACCATCAATTTATGTCTTAACATCAATTTAAGATCAATTAATCATTAAAACAACAATAAACTTCAAATGAAACTCACACACACATACTTGCCAAATAAACAAGCTCTCTCCCCCCTCCTCCTTTCTTCTCCACTTTCTTCTTCTTTTCTCTCTCTTTTCCCTCTCTTTCCTCACCTGGTCGGCCTCCTCTCTTCCTCACCTGGTTCAACCCTTCTCTTATTTACTTGATCTGCCTCACTTTTCCTTTCACAAGCTCATGGCCAAGCTCCCTCCTCACCTCACGTTTCTCCCTTCTTTTCTCTACTCCTTCTTTCACGTTTTTTACTTGTTTCTTCTCTTATGTTTCTTCTTTTTATTTCTTCATTACTTTAGATAAATAAAGAAGTATCTACACAAGTAAAGAAATGTAATGAAAAGGCTAGATTAATGAAAATTAACTAGAAAATGGGTCATTCTTTCATGCATTCGTTGGGCTTGTAATTGGCCTCATGTATATCCCTTTCTTTATCTCATTTTATTCTTTCTTTTATGCCTTAATTATCTTAAAACAAAGACTAGAAAAAATATAGAAATTTCTAGAATCTTTTTAAGATTTAATTTACATAAAACTAAACTTGGGTTTAATAAGCTTAAAATTGGGCTTTTAAATCTAAATACAATATTGGACTTGACTTAGTAATACTCCTCATTGGGTCATAATATAATAATATAATTATTTTAATGGTGACCCTATATTTTTCTTATTTGCACTTTTTTTCCAACTTATAAAAATTTTTCATTTTAACCCATTAAGTTTTAAAATCCTTTCAATCTAGTCCTTACATTGTTTATAATTATCTTGAAAATTCAAGAGAAATAAAATCATGTACTTAGGTCTATATATGGCATTTTATTACCTAAGTGCTAATTTAACGCATATTAAAATAAATTTCTTTGAAACCTTACACGTCAGAATTCGTCATTAAATAAGAGAAGGGGAAGCGAAGAAAAGAAAAGAAGAGAAGATTTAGAAACAGAAATGGAAATGGAAACTCCCTTTATAGAACTCTGTGTTTAGAAGTATGTATGAAAGAGCGTTGTATTATTACATAGGTCTTAAACAGTTATAATTGTCAAGAATCCTTATACATACAAAATTAACCATATTACAACTTTTCGTCTCCTAAACTATAATAATAATTATATGTAACCAAAAATTTATTTTACACCTGACCATCTTCACATGCATCCTCTCTCTCTTCTACATGTTATTTTCTGGAATATAAATTTTGTACAATAAAAAGTGAGATACAATCTCAATAAGTAAATCATACAAGTTTTCTCATATTAATGCGATATAGAATATAATTGCTCAAATAAAGCAATACATTTTCAAACATTTTAATAACAAATAAATTAATTCATATTACAATCATTTTCAGAATAGCTTAGTCAGTTAGTGTCACCTGCGCCCATGATGACTTGGATCTTAAATGTAATTACGTGGTCCGCTTAAAGAGGACATTTTTTTTCATTTCGAATATAATTTTCAATAATCATTTCATAAATGCAATATCAGCATACCAAAACATCAAAAATTCATAATTTTCAATAATCATTTTATAAATGTGATATTGACATATCAAAACATCAAAATCCACAATTTTCATCTCAATATCAAAATATGCTCAAATATCGTATAATTTCAAAAATAGTAAAAATATACACAATTTACTTACTTTTGTTTCCGATTCTGCGTGTATGTTTCTAAGCCAACGATGCATATCTAAAATCAAATCAATACAATTTACTTCAGTTATTTGTTCATACTCGCCCTTACTTCCATATCACATCCACATTTCAAAATTGACACTTTCATATTTCTCACCTATTTATCATCAATTTCATCATTTCATTAACCCATAAAATACTTCTATCACAACATTAACCCAATTCCAACATTTCATATATATATATATATATATATTACAATAATTCCTTCCATTTTTCTGCACCATTTCCAATTTCAACCAACTCAAACCATTATAAATACATATTAAAACAATATCCATGTCTAATTTTCTAAATTACAATTTAACATTAATGATATAAATTCTAATAATATTACAAGCATGCTAAACATATAATAAGAAAAATTCACAACAACCACCTCCTTATTTTCTTTTCTTTTCTTCTTTTCTGTCTTTCTTTCTTTTCCTTTGTCTTTTCTTCTCTTCTTCCTCACGATTTCCTCTTCTTTTCCCTCTTTTCTTCTTTTCCTTCTTGCATGCACTTGTTTCCTCCTTCTTTTTTGTCAATTTGAAAGTGCTCAATAAGTAAATTTTAATTAATTATATAAATGGATGGCTTGGATTAACTTAAATAAATCCAATGGACCATTTTATGCCACTAATTTCTTCACTTAACTTAGCCCAAATTCATCCATATCCAAAACTACAATACTTGGCCAAGATGATGACAAATGGATGGGTGAAATAATAGCAAATGGGTAGTTAGGATTAAATGATGAATTAATGGGCCTACTATTCATTACCAAAAATTAGGAAATTGATCTAAGTACTATTGTAACACTCGTAATTTCTTTTGTACAACTCATAACTATGATTTTAAATATACTTATTAGTGTACTAAGTGTTAGAATTTTAAAAAATGATATGAAGTAAAAGTATAAGGGTATTTTTGTAAACTTAAAGATGTAGTAGCCATGAAGGGTAGAATTAGAAATTTTATTATCAACAAGGTTATTTTCAGAATTTAGTTTTGATAATAATATAATTAAGTGGGCTATATATGGGGTGTATATATATATATATATATATATATTAGGCTTAATTTAATTATTTAGGCCCAAGCCTAAGCTTAAATATATATATATATATATATATACACACGTACACACACGCACACACACACACACACTCATACATATATTGAAATAAAATAAAATAAATAAATAAAATATTAAGTTTTGCTAAAATTCTTTATACAATTTTAACTATCCATTTGTTTTAATCTAAACTATTCACTTGACACAATTTTAAGTATGTTTTATAAGTTGGATAAAGATAAATATAAATGCTAAGTTTGTGGAAAATTGGGTGGCAAAAGGAGGGCCAATGGATTGATTGGGTTCATCTAACCCATCCATTTGTTTTAAGTAATTAAATTAATAAATATTTGATATTAGTTAGTGAAAAATTAAGTGGCCAAATGTGGTCCATTGGATTGGTTAAATTTATTAAAATCATTCATGTGTTTTAAGTAATTATAATTAAATAATATTTGATGTTTTCAATTTGAAAAGGCAAAGGAAGGGATACGTAAGTGGGAAAAGAGTGAAGGGAAGAAGAGAAGAAGGAAGGAGAAGAAAGAAAGAAAGAGAAAGAAGAGGAAAAAGAAGGAACTTGGTGAGTTTAAGATTTCCTTTAATTAGAATTTTATTATTTTGGTGTAGCATGCTTAATGAATTGTTAAGACAATTGAAGTAAGAAATTAGAGATGGATAAATTCATTTTATTACTGTTAAAGTGTAGTAGTAAATTAGAGATTGACAAATTTATATTAATAGTGCTAAATTGTAGTAGAAAATTAGAGATAAATAAACTTATATTATTAATGTTAAATTGTAGATTGGAAATTGGAAAGGGATATTGTGTTAATGTTATATAATATTTTAAATGAGTAGAATTGGTGGTTATAAAGTATTATTAACACGTGTATGTGATGTTTATAATAATGGTGTAAATTGGTGGAAATTAGAATACGGTGGTGGTTGTTGTAATTGTTATTAACATATGTATATTATGTTTATAATATTTGTAACACTTGTGTTATTAATATGAGCTTATAGTTAAGAAATTAGGATACTTAGCACATTAATGAAATTGGGTAAGTTTTATTAGAAATTATGATATTAATGTTAAATTGTAGGTAAGAAATTAAATATAAATAATGTATAATATGTATTTATAATAGCTTAAATTGTTATGTGTGAATTTGAAATAGTGAGTTGTTGAAGTAAAATTAAATCTATTTTCGGTAGGCCAAGTTTGTGTGAAATAATTGAGAGTGTTTAGAAACATGATAATACCTGAGTTGTCGGAAAAAGAATTGGTGAAAAACAGCAATATTGATTAGTTTCGAAAATTTGACATCAAAAGTGTTTTTTAGAAATTTATTGTAATATACATATATATATATATATATATGTATATGAAATGATGGAATGGAGTGAATATGGTGACAAATCTATTTTAGGAGTTCATGAAGTGTCGAGTTTGGAAATGTGGATGTCGTAGGAGTATGGCTGCAAGAATTAACTCGTAACTAAAATAGATTGTGTTAATTTGACTTTAGGTACACACCATTGACTAGGAACATACTTAGGGAGAGCGGTAACAGTAGTAAGTAGATTGTGCATGCATTTTAATATTTTGAAATTATACGATATTCAATACGCGAATATGGTTTTATGAAATGATTATTGAAAAATTGTGAATTTAAATATTGTATGCCGATATTGCATTTACAAAATAAATATGAAATGTTGTCGATATGTAAAATATTTGAATCAGAATGCATTTTATGGCTTAGTCATTAATTATGTTAATCTGACCTAGTTGGGTCTCGTGTTAAATGCGAGGCTTGCAGGATAGTAAGAATTCTGTTTAACGCATCGTGCAGGTTTTGTTGTACAAAATAGCAAGTGAACGAGTCGAACAAGTAATAAAATAATGAGATGAGTATCGTCCCACGGAAATTATTGTAAACTAATTCTCCAGACTTGAAATAACCCTAATTTTATTTGGTGAATGAAGTTTGATTGATAGAAAATTAAAACTAAATTTAAATACAAATAAAAGAAGTAAATGAGATTAATAAGTTAAAACTCTAAGGTTCTGATTTCACCTTAACTAATTAGTTCCTCCCATTTGTTCTTTTTAATAATAATTAATTGTTTGGTTGCTAGTTGAGTATCCCTGAATTATTCACATAACCCTTCTCGAGATCTAATGAAAATATCCTATAAAGCTTAATTACTATATTCCCATACAAAGTTAAAACATTAAATGATTCATTAAGAGTTATGGATCTCTTTTAAGAACTATACAAATTATGCAGGTATATTCCTATCCTATATGTAATTTATAACATTCAATAATAAACTAAAGACACATAAATTAGCTTTCGCTATCATTACAATTAACAGTTCAACTAAATAGTTGCCAATTATTTAGAAGCATTAAGAGTAATATTAAATGCATCAACCAAGATAGAAAATTCATAATTAAATTAAACAAAGGGTCGGAACATCAAAGTTATGTTACATCATAACCCTAAAAGAATAAATTTATTCTATAACAAAATAAAACACAACAAATATTAAATAATAAAACATAATAAAAGATTGGGAAAATTTAGTGGTTTAAAGTTTTGTCATAGAGTTTTCTCCTTTACTTTGCTCCTCCTCTTTAAGCTCTCTCTCTCTCCCTAATGTCTGGTGTTCTTCTTCTCCTCCATGTTTGTGTTTCTTAGAATGGTGATTCTAATGCTTATTTATAGGCAAAGTTCACCTCCGTTTACATCATCGTATGCATCATCATCCATTAAGTTTTCTAATTTTTCACCTTTCTGCATTATCGCTAACATCATCTTTTATATTACATCATTGCTTATATCATATGTCAAATTACATAATTACTTTCATCATAATGACATAAGCACTTATATCAACATGATATAATATTTATTTTTAGAATACTCGATCTTTAAAATGTGATAACTTCTTTGAACAATCTCTGATTCGAGTTCTTTTTTCTAAAATACTTAAAGCAATGAGCTGATTCAAATGAGATTCAATTTACAGCGATGATCTCGTCATAAATAGTAGTGTTTGGTGGGGTGCACATGCGATTCTTCATTAGTTTTATCCTAAAAATAAATCGTGTGATTATTATTATTATTATTAAAATTATTGCATCTCTTTGTATTTTTATTTTTAAAATTCAAGTTTAAATAGATAAAATAACTCTATAAAAATAGAGTTATCATACTACCAAACTTAAGATTTTGCTTGTCCACTAACAAAATAAATTTCGAACCAACTTAAGAATCAACAGCTCATAATCATTAACATAGGACAAAACAATTATCATAAAGATCTGAATATTAATCAATGGGTTAAACGACCTTACCAAGCCTCTTAAAGTGTGTGTGTGGATGGACAATTTGAATGACTCAAACCCTTAACTTTAGCAACTAGTTTCGGTGAAGTAGACTACAAGCTCAACATTATTTAATATATATATATTATTTATTAATATTATTATTATTTATATAAATATATTTTTGCGCGACTAGTCTTAGGAAATGGATCATCTTTTTACGTGAAAATCCATATTTGTGATACAAATCCTCAATTATTTAGTGAAACATTTACACTAGTATACTTGCATGCTCATACCTTGGATACGCATTTTTACATGAAAATCTATATTTGTGATACAGATTCCCAGTTACTCAGTATATATAAAGGCATCGAAGCATTGCCTTGCTTCTTTCTTTCTTTCTTTAACAAATAATATACTAAATTATTTTATTTGAGCATCGTAAGAAAACATACATTTTCTACGTCGCCGAGTTTCGGGTTAAAATCACTCTCATTGTCACAATGGTGTGCTTCAATTATATCAAAAGACTAAGTAAAAGTGAAAAACCCAAAAAGTAATACAGATTTAAAGAATGACTATTTCATACACATGCTTTTGAGGTGGAGCTATTTTTGTTTGTAGTGATTACAAAATATTTTTTTGATTTTTTGATTTTATTTTTAGAAAACAAGGATGCTTATTGAGAGCACAAAAGTAATTCCTTACTTTGCCATCTTTTGGATTCAAATTGAACAAGTTATGACCAAACTCTACCTCCAAACTTATTTGAGACATTGTCCCAAATGTCTAGTAGAATACAAAATAAAGAAAAAGAAATGTTATTAAAAGGGTAAGAAAGTTACAATCGGAGGTTAAGATCCAGCACACGTTTCTTGTTGCCGTTTGCTTTAGAGCCCCAAATCAATTGCGACATGAATGAATCAATTTCTGGCTCAAAGTTTTGCAGTTGGTCAATCAGTTTATTAGCACTTGAAGTTGATACGAGAATGCGCTAGTTTGCTTGTGTCATAAAACCCTATTCCATAGCATGATCAAGAAAAGATAATAAACCATTATAGAAACCGTTAACGTTAAGCAAACTTAATGGCTTTTTGTAAATGTTGAAATGGGTCCAAAATGCAATGTTGAAGATTTCTTCAAACGTTTCAAAACCACCAGGTAACACAACAAAGACATCAGCATTTAGTAACATGTATGCCATTCTCTTGTGCATGCTCATCATTTAGTAATGTTGTAGACAGCATGATACCTAGGACATTGCTGCCTGCAATATTTGCAGTTACTACTACGGAACCCTTTAGTTCTAAAATGCCTCCCTCATACACCAAATTGATTTTTCGGGCAGTTAAAATTTTACCAAGTTAAATAGCTGCCTTAAAGTATTCTCTACCCTTACCAAAATTCGTGCCACAAAAAACACAGATGGTTTTGAATTTGCGGTTCGAGGATTCAACCATTCTTTTTATATCTCTTACAAAATAAGTTGTTTATTATCAGCAATGAATGCTCATTTAAAGAAAAGAATAGAGTAAAAGAACAGTTTTACGAGGTGAAATAGCTGTGATTAGGGAAAAAATATTAAATGTATAAATGTCAAAAAGTAACCATAACTATCGAAAAAGTAAGCATAATTGTCGAAAAAGTTTAAAACGAGCTACTAAACATAGAAAAATCTGCAAAAAAAAAGTCAAAAAGTTAGAGACATGCATAAAAATTTCAAAAAGTAAATAGTACACTTGATGCGCCATGGTCGTTGTTATTGTGGATTACATTTTCCTTTGGTTTTACGTCCAAAAATGGCTTAAACGCCTTCTATGAGTCAAAGAATGGCTTCCTATTTAGTTTTCTTATTAATTGGCAAACAGGGTCTTTTAATGTCAGATTCCCAAGACTGTAACGTTGTTTCTCTTTTCTGAATATCTCTCATAAATTTAAAAGAATGCATTAAACCACTCCATAAGGATACGTCTCAAGAATCTCAAGGATATTATCCAAGGACTCTTTACTCAACCCATACTTTATGCAGTTAATTTTATCTTCTCAATTTATGGACAAATATCTATGATTTCTACAGCGTGTGTTGCAGTTCTATCTTGCAAACTTATGACAGACTTTCATTCTTTTAGCTCTCCTTTTCTTTAAGTAAGAACTTCTTCATAGACCTGGTAAACGTTTACTGAATGAATCATTCAACTCACCTGCTAGACGTACTTTAGTTTTGATAATCCACCGGATATGCTCGGAAAAACCCAAACATGTTAGTGTCTTCATCCTTTTTAGTTTGTACTTATAAATCTTTTTAAGTACATCTTGAGGAAGAGTAGGGAACTGATTTTTTGAGTGTTGCAAGACTTGCCCTTATAAGAAAAAAGAGAAAAGAAAATTATCAAAGAAAAACAATAACCACACATAAAAAAAAGAAAACTAATTGAGAAGAAAAACTTGGGTTGCCTCCCAATAAGCGTTTAATTTATAATCATTAGCTATACTGTTGAAACACGCTTTAATTTGGGTCTGAAAGCACGATGTTGGATTTCTATTGAGGTTCTCCACAATCCATATAAGCTTTGAGTCTTTGTCCATTGACTTTGAATTTACGATCCGCACTTTGAATTTCAACGGAACCATGTGGAAAGATTTGAACAACTGTAAAGGGCCTAAACCATCTGGAGCGTAGCTTACTTGGGAATAAACATAAACGTTAATTAAATAAAAGAACCTTTTATCCTAGTGTGAACTCTCTGTTTAGGATATGCTGGTCATGCCACTTTTTAGTGCGTTCTTTGTAAAGCTTGGCGTTTTCAAATGCACCATGACAAAATTCGTCCATCTCATTGAGTTGTAACCTTCACAGAGCTTCTGATGCTTCTATGTCGAAATTTAACTTTTTGATAGCCCAATATACACGGTGCTCAAGTTCAACAGGTAAATGGCATGCTTTTCCGAATACCAGCCTATATGGAGACATCCTAATCGGTGTTTTGAACACTGTTCTGTAGGCCCATAGTGCATTATTAAGCTTTTTTGATCAATCTATTCGAGATGCACTCACAGTCTTTTCCAATATCCATTTTAGTTCTCGATTTAAGATTTCAGCTTATCCACTTATCTGCGGGTGATAGGCTGTAGCAACTTTGTGTTTAACCCTATATTTGGCTAGAAGAGCATCCAAATGCCTGTTGCAAAAATGCTTCCCTTCATCGTTAATGATTGCTCTTGGAGTTCAAAATTTGGTGAAGATATTTTTACGCAGAAACTTCACCACCACTTTAGAGTCATTGGTTGGTGCGGCAATGGCTTCAACCCATTTTAAAACATAATCTACGGCCACCAGAATGTAGAGATTCTTGAAAGACGATGGGAACGGTCCCATGAAATCAATACCTCAAACATTGAACAATTTTACTTTCGAAATATTGTCTAGAGGCATCTCGTGTCTTCGTGAAATGTTACCTGTGCATTGGCACCGATCACATGCTGTAACATATGCTTGAACATTTTTGAAAATGGTAGGCCAATAGTATACAAATTGAATAATTTTGCCTGCAGTTCGATTAGCCCCAAAATGTCCACCATATTCAAAAGCATGACAATAGTAGAGAATATCTCATACTTCATCTTTTGAGGCACATCGTCAAAGGATCTAATCTGGACATTGCTTGTATAGGAACGACCTATCTTAATAGTAATGTTTGACATCCACCAAAAATTTCTTCTTTTGCTGCCATAAAAGGTTAGGTGGATAAACATTGTGAGAAAGAAAATTAACAAAATCAGTATACCATGGTATATTACTTGTATTTAAAACAAAAGGCTATTCATCGTGGAAAGTTTCCTTGATTGCTATGTCGAGATCGTCCTCATCTTTTCGTTACTCTAGTCTAGATAAATGGGCGGCTACCACATTTTCACTTCTCTTCTTATCTTGAATCTCTAAGTCAAACTTTTGTAGCAGAAGGACCCATAGGATAAGGCGTGGTTTTGCGTCTTTTTTCACCAAAAGGTATTTGATGGCTTAGCAGTCCGTGAATACAATAACTTTGGAGCCGATCAAGTATTGCCAAAATTTGTCAAATGCGAAGACTATGGCTAGGAGCTTTTTTTCATTAGCAACATAGTTGACCTATGCATCGGTTAGTGTACGACTAACGTAATAAATAGTATGGAAAATCTTACCGATACACTGCCTTAGCACGACTCCGATGGCATAATCACTAGCATCACATATCAGCTCAAAAGACAAAACCTAGGCAGGTGCAACAACGATTAGGGCTATCACAAGGGGTTTTTTTTCAGTATCTCAAATGCTTCCCTACATGTATTATCAAAGTGGAATGAAACATCTTTCTCAAGCAAATTGCACAATAACTTTGTGATCTTCGAGAAGTCCTTATTGAATCTTCTGTAAAATCTTGCATTCCCTAAGAAACTTCAAATGCCTTTTACAGATATTGGTGGTGGCAGCTTCTCAATTGTCTCAATCTTGGCTTTACCAACCTCAATGCCCTTAGCTGAAACTTTATAACCCAAGACAATCCCTTCTTGTACCATGAAATGACATTTCTCTTAGTTAAGAATCAGGTTTGTCTCTTCGCATTTTTTCAGTACCTACACTAAGTTATCTAAACAAGAATCAAATGATGAGCCAAAGACTGAAAAATCATCTATAAATACCTTGATGAAGTGCTCCACCATATTCGAGAAAATTGACATCATGCACCGTTGAAAAATGGCTAATGCATTACATAGACCAAACGACATTCTCCGAAATGCAAACGTTCTATATGGGCACATGAATGTACTCTTTTCTTTGTCCTCAGGTGCTATAGAAATTTGATTGTAACCAGAATAACCGTCAAGGAAAAAATCATAAAAGTGTCTAGTTAACCTGTCAAACATTTGATCGATGAATGGTAAAGGAAAATGGTCTTTTCTGGTCGCCTTATTTTGTTTCCTATAGTCAATGCACACTTTCCATCTGGTTACTGTTCATTGGTGACCACCATTATTCCTCCTTTCTTTGGTTTCACTTGTACCGGGCTTACCCATGTGCTTTCCGAAATGGGATAAATGATACCTACATCCAAAAGTTTAAGTACCTCTGTTCGAACAACTTTCTTCATGTTTGGATTTAAACGTCTTTGGTGCTCGATGGATGGCTAATTTATGTCTTCCGTTAGAATCTTGTGTTGGCATATAAATAGACTAATTCATTTAATGTCCACGATCGACTATTCAATAGCCATCTTGTGTTTTCATAACCCTCTCAAAAGCTTTTCCTCTTGTTCTATACTTAGAGAAGACGAAACAATAACAGGTAGTGTAGATGAATCACCTAAGAATGCATACCTGAGATGAATCGGAAGTGGCTTAAGCTCTAACTCTGGTGGTTTTTTTATTAATGGTACTGGTTGTCTCTTACTCATTCCAAGCTCCTTAAATGGTTGTTTGATGAAGATGGGGGGTGAAGCTCCCAATTGGTTAACACATTCAATGATGTTTGGACTTTTTGAGTTTGGCATTCCAATTAGGCAAGCTTCAAGCAAATCTTATGGAGTGGTGGTTTGAAGTGTTTCTTTAACGCATCCATCCACTACATCTACCCTCATGCAGTTGCCAACATCATGTGGATGCTTAAGCGCTTTTAGCACATTGAATGTTACTTCTTTATCTTGAACTCTCAGTGTGAGTTGACCTTTTTGCACATCAATGAGAGTTCTTCCTGTTGTTAAGAATGACCTACCTAAAATGATGGGTATTTCTTAATCTTCCTCCATGTCTAGCACGATGAAATTCGTAGAAAATATGAACTTATCCACTTTTACCAATATATCTTTTATAATTCCCCTTAGATACTTGATTAATTGATCAACTAGCTGTAAGGATAGTGTAGTAGGTTTTGCTTCTCCGAAACCAAGTTTTCTGAAAATGGTGAATGGCATTAAGTTCATGCTTGCACCAAGATCGCATAATGCTTTATCAAAGAATGAATCACTAATGGTGTAAGGAATTATGAAACTCCTGGATCTTTAAGTTTGAGCGGTAACTTTTTCTGCAGGATTGCACTGTTGGAGATATGCCCTAGAATCAATCGTGTCATACAGTCTAGGGATATCATCTTTATGTATATATAATTTTTGTAAATTATTGTAAATTAGTTTATGATTAATAAAATGACAT
>JAXCLQ010000010.1:4238906-4249552 GCA_035584115.1 Cedrela odorata | reverse complement strand
TCTCATGATAAGTACAAATAACACAAGGACTAGAATGAAGAATCTTTAAAACTCAAGGGGTTAAAATGCAAAATCTTTGTAAATTAGAGAAAAAAGTGCAAATAAGAAAAATATAGGGTAATTATTAAAATATTTATATCATTATAATTAGGGCCAAATAGTTTTACTAAATTAAATCCAAGATTTTTCTAAATGAAGTTCAATATAATTAATAAATTCAAGCCCAAATTATATAGATTTAAAACCCAAAATTCATAATTAAAATCCAAGCCAAATTTGCCTTATTTAATATTCATTATTCTAGTATTATCTACAATTATCTAGCACAAATTGGACAAGAAGAGAGCGTACACATGGAAGTCAAAATTGTTATGTTTTAGGCATAAAAAAAAATTTAGAAAACTCTTGATTTTATCAAGCAAAATGTTAATAAAAGAAAGAAAATAAAAGAATAAGCCACCTAATGCCACATGGCCGACCCAACCACTACATTTAAACATTTCAATTCTTTAATTTACATCTCATTTTTTTTATTTTAAACCAAAGAAAGGAGGTCAAATATGTAAAGCCAAGGAAAAGGAAAAAAAACAAGCCCAAAAATTTGTATTTATCTTCATTATTCTAGAAACTACTACATTTCTCTACATTTTGCTTTAAGTAAATGAAAGTATAAAAGGAAGAAAATAAAAACACAAAGGGAAAAAGAGTAAAAACATGACAAGAGGGAAGAAAGCTATGTTTGCCGTGAGAGAAGATTAGTGAAAGGAAGAGAGGTTGAGCAAGCAAAGGGGAAAAGAGAAGGAAAAGAAGGAAAAATAGAGGTGGTTGAACCATCCAAGGGGGAGAGAGAAGAGAAAGAAAGAGAAAGAAGAAAAGGGAGAGAGAAGGGAAGGTTAGCCTTTTGGTGAGTATTTGTGATGTGTTTAAATTTATTTGAAGTTTATGGCTGTTTTTGTTTATTTGATGTAAATTTATGTTAAAACATGAATTTGTGATTGGTGTTTTGGGTGAAAGTCATTGGAATGATGTATATGTGCATTAGTTTGGGTTTTTGGATGTTAGAGAATGGATAAAATTTTGTTAAGAGCAGATTGAAGTGTAGGTATATATGTTGATGAATTATTGAACAAAGAAAGTGAAAAATGGTTAGGTTACATAAATGGTAGGGCATGAACTAAAATTTTGTGACCATAATTGATGACATTTATGTCTATTAAATGTAAATTTAAAAAGGTTATAAAGTATTAAAGTGGTGATAGGCATGAAAAAGAGTAATAGAAGTGTAATCATAAAAACTGTCGGCAGTGCTCTAATGTAAGGCGTGGCAAAAACGCGCACGAAACTAGGTAAAATGTGAGCAATTGTCATATGCCCCTATATAGTGTTTAGAGAATGGAAAAATGAGTAAGATGAGTGCTTAGGTTAAGCAATTGGGGACAATATAGGGTTTGAATATAGGATATAAAATTCGGAATTATGCATTGCTGCAAACTCAAGCAGGCTCAGAAAAATAAAATCTGCGCAAGTTTCTGATGTCAGATTAACAAGCCGTCAAATTTTATGAAAACTAGACATCTAAGAGTATAACATATCCAAAAATTAGCTCGTTTTACAAAGAAATGAAATCGCAACAAATTTTTGAAAATGGACGTCCTGCCAATACCTATATCCTGTTTTAGTGAGACTTATGTCAAAAACTTAGTGTAACTTGGGTATTCAAAGTCGAAATCTAAATCCATAAAGTGCGGTGTAAACTAAACTTGTAATTGAGTGTGTTGCCAAAGATTTAAATCAAAATACATTGCCAATTTTTAGCAAAGCACGTTTGTAGCTAGCATAGTGCGTATTTAGTGCATAAAAGAGAATTATTGCATAAATTCTAATTTTATTTAATGAGTATTTCAATTATGATATTGTTTAGTTAGGTGATAAGAATGCATATTACATTTGTTTTATTTAATTGGGCATATTGTATAGGGCCTAATGATGAACCGTTTAATTATAGATTTGCAACTCAAGTGAGGGACATCAACGTTTTGAAACAAATGACTTAGCGCTTTACTGGTGAGTAGATAGATACATTTTTTAAAAGTTTTTAAAAGTTTTTAAAATAAATGATTTAAAATGTTAATTTCTTTTCTGAAAATTATAGACTTTAAAAATGATTTAAATGTTTAATTTTGTTTGAATTTGTGGAATTTAAATGTATTGCAAATATGAAATCAATATATTATGAGTAAGAGTATATTCTTTAAAATGTTTTGATTATCCATAAAATGTTCTGTGGATGGGTTGATATATGATAAATTAAGTTGTTTTGTCATGTGATTTTTATGATGAATGTTATATACTAATTATATATTTGAGGTTTTTAGTGCAAGTGCCCAATTTGAGTACGTCTGTGCACACAGATTATTTTCTGCCTTTACCCAAGAAAGGGGTAAGAGAGATGTTACATATTCCGCCTTTACTTGAGAAAGGGGGTAAATGAGTAAGAGCTAAGGGAGAGGTTATCATTTCCGCCTATGTAGTCTAACCATTTCCGCCTTTGTCGTTTATTAAGAGGCAAATTAGAGGTTGCAGTTGGATGAGTTGATGTCTGGTACCATATTTACTTATCCAAGCCAATACTAATGAGAGGGTGAATAAAATTATTTTATATATTGATACAAAAAAACAAGTTACCGAGTCTCGAAGAGTTAGCTGGATGTACACCAGAGAATATATCAAGGGATAGTTTTCTGGCGAGCCCAAATATTTTTATTTAACATCTACAGATATTGTTTATGAAATTAGTTTTAGCATATTGTTATATCTGATAAGATGATTTTAAATTATAAACAAATTTTGAATTTATTGTGTTAAAAGGTTGGTATTCTTACTCATATCTTATTTTATGATTTTCAGATTTACTATTATCCATCTATTCACTGAGTTATACTCACTCTTTTATTTATAAAAAAATATTTTTAGATTAGACAGATTACGAGGAGGTCGTGAGTCCACTCCCCATACTAAATTTGGCAGAATATAGTTATAGAAGACTGGTAGGTACTTTAGGTCTCCAATGTTATATACGCATATAAGGTTTGGTTGGGATCTATAAAGTTTGTTTTGTAATTGATTGGTAAATAACAAATGTATTATAGGTACAAATGTTGTGAATTTAATATATGATTATACATGCGTATGTATTTATGTGGACATTAGATGTGGAATATTAAATTGGGATTTTAAATGTTTGTATAGATAAAATATTTGAAGCCTTGCATAATCGTGGGAGTACAGATGAGATGTACAATCCATGGTTGTGTGACGGTTGTTACGTGCTCGTATAGGTGGATTGAGGCGTGACAGTTTTACTTTGTAATATGAGAGAGAAAAGAGAATAACAGGAAAAAAATATGCTATAAACTCAAAATTTTGTTATCAAGTCTAATCTAAAGTTCATCATGATAATAATAATGCGTACCTAGTCGTCTTTGACCTTCTTTTATAGGTTACTTTTACTATTTCAAATTTAGTAAAATTTTATAAAATTTAGAAATAATAATTTCAGTTGTATTTAAATTTCAAGAATAATGGAATTTTCACTTTATAAACATCGTTCTTCTGAAATTTGTGGGATCTTGAGTCCTTCTTGCAGAATATGTCTACTAGGCCATGGATTCTTATTATGGAATAAGCCTTACTTGAAAAATACATCTACTAGGCTAAAAATTCTTATTACGAAATAAGTCTTTTTCGTAGAATACATCTACCAAGCTAAGAATCCTTATTATGAATGACCTAGAAAGAATTTGGGAAAGAAATTAATCCTTCCCTGATACGCAATTGTTGAGAGGTTTCGGAAGTCTTCACTTGAGATATCTTCATCCACCTGAGGTGAGCTCAGACTGTGTTATATACCTGAGACCTTTGCCGTGCTATAGCCAAGACCTTTATGAGTGAGAGAAGTCTCGAAACTACTCCCATGTTTGAGGCCTTTTACATAGGACTAAGAGGTCTCTGCCCGTATTACACTTGAGGTCCTTGTTACCCTCTGCTTAGTATTCCTTAAGCTTAAGCCAAGCTCAGATTCCTTCATCTTTTACAAGATTTCAACTTGAGTTCGGTATTACTTACTTGGGGGCCCATGGCCTATTGGACTTAACTTATACTCCAAGCATTTTTTTCAAATATTAAACACCTTAATTTTAGTCAAAAAATAATTGTTTGACAAAAAATAAAAGTTACAATTTGAAAATACTTAACTTGAACTGAGTTGAGAGTGTAGAACTTATGCCATTGGAGAACTAGTCTTCTAATCTCTCCTTAAAGAGGGCATCTTCAAGCAGGAACTATACTAACTATTAATATAACTTAATTTCAAGGCTTTAAATGGATCTTGGGTAGTATTAACCTAACTTAAGTTTGTTTATTATAATCATCTGGGAATCACTGTGCTTTTTACTATCTTGAGATCGTGTTCAAGGTTTATCCGAGGTAGGGATAATATTACCCCAAGATGTTTATGAAAGTTTGATCATTCAAGAATCATTTCACTCTTATACGTAAGGCTTTTTCGAGTTATGGATAATATTATCCTAAGATGTATGAAAAGTAAACATCTAGGAGCCATTTCACTCTTATTTGAGTTTTTGAATAATATTATCCTAAGATGTATGAGAAATAGACATTTAGGAACCATTTTACTCTTATTTTAGCTTTTGGATAATATTATCCCGATATATATAAGAAGTAGACATCTGAGAACCATTTCACCTATGTTCAGACTTTTAGATAATATTACCTCAAGATGTTTAAAAAATAAACATCTGGCAAATCACCCATGTTCAGGCTTTTGGATAATATTATCCTGAGATGTTTAAAAAGTAGACATTTGGGAATCAAGTCATCCGTGTTCGGATTTTTGGATAATATTACCCCGAGATGTTTAAAAAGTGAACATCTAAGAACCAAGTCACCCGTGTTTGGGTTTTTGGATAATATTACCTTGAGATATATGAGAAGTAGACATCTGGGAACCATTTCACCCTTATTTGGGTTTCTGGATAATATTACCCCAAGTATAAGAAGTAGACATCTAGGAACTATTTCACCCATATTCGAACTTTTGGATAATCTTACTCCGAGATGTATGAGAGGTAGATATCTGGGAACCATTTTACCCATATTTGGGCTTTTAGATAATATTAAGATGTATGAAAAGTAGACATCTGGAAACCATTTTACTCTTGTTTGGGATTTTGGATAATATTACCTCGAGATATATGAGAAGTAGATATTTGGTAACTATTTCATCCATATTCGAGTTTTTAGATAATAATACCCTGAGATGTATGAAAAGTAAACATCTGAAAATCATTTCACCCATATTCATGTTTTTGGATAATAATACCCTGAGATGTATGAAAAGTAAACATCTGAAAATCATTTCACTCATATTCATGTTTTTGGATAATATTACTCGGAGATATATGATTTTCTTTCCTTTCTCCTCGACAGTATACCTCTTTCTAGAAGTATTCTCCTGGGGTTTTACCCTATAATTTTTGGCTTATACAATGTTAGGATTACTGCTCTCTATTACCTCTAAAGGCATTGCCATCTTTGAGCTGAAAGAACCGCTTAAGAGCATTTTCTTCATCTCTACAATTTCTTCTGCTAGCATCTAGATTTGTTGGTCTCTCTCTACATTTTATTTTCACTGTTGGCCAATCTTTGGATCCATTAGGTGATTACTCCGTCCCCTTTGGGGTTTTAATGAGGAAATGGGGCCTCTAAATCATGATTTTATGCCTTCCATAGGTGATGGTTGATCGTCACTGCCTTGATTAGTGGCCGTTGTCACTTTAAGGGAATTTTCTTCGGGATTCCCTCTAATCGTTGTTCGGTTTCTAGTTGCATAAGTTTGTGTGGTCGTCATGGTTTTCCTTTTTGTTGCAGTAGCTTCTAACTTTTTGTTCAGATCACCACAAACAACGCCAGAAGTTGATGAAGGAAAAAATGTGCTCTAAACTCGAAATTTGGTTATCAAGTCTAGTCTAAAGTTCATTATGATAATAATGATACGTACTTGGTCGTCTTTGGCCTCCTTTTATAGGTTATTTTTAATCTCTCAAATTTAGTAGAATTCTATAAAATCTAAAAATAATAATCTCAGTCATATCTAGATTCCAAGAATCATTAAATTTTCACTTTATAAGCATCAATCTTCCAAACTTTGTGGGATTTTAAGCTCTTCTTGAAGAATATGTCTACTAGGTCATGGATCTTTATTATGGAATAAGCCTTACTTTTAGAATACATCTACTAGGCTAAAGATTCTTATTACAGAATAAGCCTTTTTCGTAGAATACATCTACCAAGCTAAGAATATAGAATGATTTAGAAAGAATCTAAGAAAAAAAAACGAATCCTCCTTTGATACGTAATTGTTGAGAGGTCTCAGAAGTCTTTACTTGAGATATCTTCATCTATCTGAGGTGAGTTTAGATTGTGTTATATATCAAAGACCTTCATGAGTTGGAGAAGTATTGGAACTGGTACCCATATCTGAGAACTTTTACATAAGATTAAGAGGTCTCGACCTGTACTACACCTGAGGTCTTTGTTATTCTTTGGTTAATATTCACTACTTAAGCCAAGTTCGGATTTCTCCATCTTTTACAAGATTTCAGCTTGAGATCGGTATTACTTACTTGGGTGCTCATAGCCTATTCAACTTAACTTATACCTAGGCATTTTCTCAAATAATATTTTTTTTTCGTAAATTTAATATTTGTATTTGAATTTTTTAATAATTAAAATAATGTGGTGGCGTATGAGAGCTGGGTATTAGGTAGAAAAAAAATAATCCACGAGTACATCCTCTTTTTTTCATTATTGACCCTTGGCTACTTTACGACCAGGTCGGACTGCACCGATTTGGATCGGATAAAACAGAATTTACAGCCTGACCTATGATGAATACAATCTCTATACTTGATTAATTCTTGATGAACCACATTATTTATTGACATATTCAACATCAATCTTAATTATTATAAATCATTCTCCACACCGTTAATTTTTATCTATTTAAATTAACCATTATTATTGACCATGCTTGAATGATAAAATTATCTTGTTATCCTCAGCCAATTGTGTAAATCATGCTTGGCCTTACGGTAGTATGAGCAAGTCGTATGTCGAAAAAAAAAAAATACACCAGCATGTGAGGAGAAGAGAGAGAAAATATTTAAAAAAATATTTATAATTGATTTTATTTTAAATATATTTTCCAATGGTTAAATATGAAAAACTAAGAGAAAATAAAAATGAAAAGAAGAGAAAATAAAGTGTTATATCCAGAATAAAATAATGTTAGATAAAAAGTAATTCAAGAAGTAAATTCGTAATTAAAAAAAGATTAGTCCACTAAAAAGATACTAAGTTGGAAAGAATAAAAAGAACATGTCAAATTTGGTTATTTGTAGAGTATAAAATCAAACTTTGTTATTTTAAGAGTACAAGTATTTTTACATACCTCTCCTAAAATTTAGAAAAAATACAAATAAATATATATTTTATAAAAATTAATAAAAAGTATCCTAAGACTATGATAGTACACCTATATATCTTTCATTATATATATTTTTTTGAAATACATTAACATTATACAGTTAAAATTTAGCTGAAAATTTAGATCATGACTATGATAGTACACCCATATATCTTCTCACAATTTCGTGAAATTTAAAAATTTGTTGAGAATTTAGATCATGACTATAATAATACATCTATTTATCTTCTCACAATTTTATGAGATTTAGAAGCCTGCTTGAAATTTAGATCATGACTATGATAGTACACCCATATATATTCTCACAATTTTGTGAGACATATAGATTATGACTATAATGGTACACCTGTGTATCTTCATACAATTTTGTGAGATTTATTATCTTCACTATAAATATTGAAAGGATATCTAATTCAAAGGGAGTGAGCTCCTTACCACTGAACTAAGTAGTTGGGGACTGAAATCATTACTTATGATTGTTAATTAATTAACAAAAACTACAAAATAATTAAAATAACCTTACATGATGTTTTGATGTTTTTACGTATCTCCCTCCAGATTTGAGAAAATTACATATAAATATAAATTCTATAAAAACTAACAGAATGTCAAATTTAATTATTTGAAGAGTATAAAATCAAAATTGGTTGTTGTAAGAGTACAAAATCAGGCTTGATTGTTTGAAAGATACACAATCAACATTGGTTGTTTGAAGAGCACAACCAAAACTAGTTGTAGACTATTAAGGTCTGAGGTGAATATAAGTAGGGTTAGGTCAAAAAATCTGAGAATTAAAAAATCAAACCGGATCGATCGGTTTAAATCAATTTTGGTTCGATATTATATGTTAAAAAAGTACAGATCAATTTTTTAATTTAGAATCAAATAGCCATCGGTGTTAATTAAATTTATTTATTTTTTAATATAAATTTAAAATTATATATATATATATATATGTATATATACACACACAAATGTATGTACAATGTGCACAATTCTAAAGAGGAAAATAGAATTATAAAATTTTCAGTGTTAATTAGATTTATTTATTTTTTTCAAATAAAAAAATTAAATTTATTTATATATTTTTTAATTGAACATTGAAAATTTTATAATTACATTTTAATAAAATTTAATTTAAATTTTAATAAATTTAAATTTAAATTTTGATAAAATTAAAATTAAAGAGGAAAATTTGTTAATTTATATATATACATTTAATTTTAATAACATCGTTTAGAGTACTTTGCTAATTTTATTAAAATTTATTAAATAAATAAATACATTTATATATATACATTTATATGTAATTATCAAATTTTCAGTGTTCAATTAAAAAAAATAAATTTAAAATATCTAAACGATTTAAATTACTCTCCGCACTTATCAACACTAGTCATTAAAAAAATTTCTCATCCAGTGTTAATTAGCAATGTCCAGCGTACAATAAGTCTAATTGTGTAAAGCTCAATTAGTAATGATTATCAATCTACATCTACATAGGGATACGTCCACTTTTGTTATTTATAACTTGTGATGACGTAGACAATAGGGATGTCTTGAGAGTATGTTGGCTAGAATAAAACTCATCCCGCATATATCGCTTGGTGCACGCTACAAGGATGAAATTAAATTAAAATAATTTTATTTTATGAATTTTATGATAAAATAAAATATATAGAATTCACGTAAATTATATTAATTTTATATATTTAATAAAAAATAATAAAAATTTTTATATCATATAAAATAATATAGTATAGAATAAAAAAATATTTAAAATAAAAAATAATTTATAAATAATTTAAATTAATATTTTAAAATATTTATTTTTTATTTTATTTTATTTTAAATAATTACTTATTTTATTTTATTTTTAATAATTTTAAAAATAAATAAATATATATATAATTATATTCTATTTTATCATATATTAAATATAATATAATATTACATATAATTTTATTATATTATAAATTATTAATTTTATCATATTTTACCTAATAAACAGTATTTATATATTGTAACTAATATGTTAAATATCTTTCCTGTGTTCGCAAGACTGAACTTCAAAGGAGTTGATGCAACCCAATACAAGAAGTAGAGGACGTGATTTTATTCCATACAAAATGAAGAACCTTACCGGGACTTTGACATGCAATGTTGTAACATTATAACATTTGTATTTATGACATGAGAAATATATAACGGGAAACTTGAGAAATATAATAAAATATTCGCAAGGTTGTAATATTATAACATTTGTGTTGTAGACCGACCATTTATACACAAACAAATTGCTGAATAGTAGTAAACACAGGCGCATTGTTTTTTCAGGTTGACTACTGAAGGCAGCAAGCAACCAACCTAGCATGTACCGCACTGACTTTCCAGTTTGAATTATTCACATCCCTTCAACCAAATGCTTCCTGCCCTGGTTTGTTTAGTCTCAAAAGTGCGAAAGGCAGCCCGCACAGGCCACAACTCATTGGAAAACCAGCTGTGGAACATGTTTCCTAGCGAGTATTCTAGCTGCCACAAGCCCAGCAACCAATGCAGCTCCAAATAAGATATGCAATCTCACACAGTAGTACTTAGCCATGAAGATCTTCCCTCTGTCCTGTAAGGATAAGTTCTTATAAGCAAAGAAAAAATGCAAAGTTTAGGCTGAATAAAGAGGTCAAGAAATGAGATCTGCATCCAGGAGTATGAGAACGGCAGCCAGTTTGAGAACTTAAAATTTAACCATCATGAACAAGTTTACTGCTTACCTTGTGGTTATCTTCTACATAGCTAACAACCAATTTCCCCATGGGCAAAGTCATGGCACACAGTAACTGGAAAACAATTCATATTTTTAAGGTGTCGGGCATGTATAATGAGAATATTACAATAGAAAAATAATCCTAAAGAAACTATTTGTCATATGGAAAGCATAAATTTTTCCAATAAGAATATTGACTTACAATGCAGGTCAAAGGAAGAGCTCTGCTTAAACCAAGAGCAAATAAAAGAGAATATAGAGTTGCAACTGCCACTTTCACTACTCCAGAACCTCTTTCAGTGCCTAGCCTTACCT
>JAXCLQ010000010.1:4233794-4236949 GCA_035584115.1 Cedrela odorata | reverse complement strand
AAAGAAATCTAGGCACAGTAACGCACATACACACCGATGATGATGAGCATTTCATGTACTTCTTCATAGTGCTTTCCCCATGTTTGCGTGATTTTATTTCATCAATCCGTCCGGTAATTTCCATTGACGGGATGTTTTTAAAGGGCACATACCGAGAGACCATGTTTGTAGCAGCAGCACTTGATAGAAATAATCAGATTTATCATATTGTTTTTGGAGTGGGAGAATCTGAAAATGACACTTTTGGGAGTGGTTCTTAATCAAACTACGAGATGCACTTAGACCAGTGATCGATTTGGTGTCTATTTCTAACCGACATCATAGTATCATTAACGATATTTGTACAGTTTTTTCCGATTCATACCACGGTTACTGTTCCTACTATATTGAAGGAAACCTCAAATCAAAATACAAGTTAAAGGATAGTAAGAAAGACATTTTCCTTATGGGATATTATATTGCTGCAAAGGCATATATGTTCAGCGACTTCAAAAAATACATGGATAAATTGAGGTCGATACACCCTGATGCTGCGGCCTACTTAGAAAACAATGTCGGCTTTGATAGGTAGGCCAGATGTTATTTTCCTGTTTGGCGTTACGACATAATGACTACAAACATTGCTGAGAGTATCAATGCATTGTTGAAGGATGCGCGTACTCTTCCAATTATGGCATTAGTAGAATGGATACGGTCAGTGTTACAACGTTGGTTTTACGAGATGAGAGAAGAGGCTGCAAAATTTGAAATAGACACCCTCACTGAAGCGACAGCAGATCTAATTAAGGAAGAAGATGTTACATCCCGTACACTTTCAGTATTTCCCGTTTCTCGATTTGAGTTTGAAGTCAAAGGCAAAGGAAAACATGTTGTAGTGGATCTAAGTACAAGGACATGTCAGTGTAGACGCTTTGACTTACGACAATTGCCTTGTGCCCATGCACTGGCTAATATTCAATATGTTAAAGGTCGGTACGGTGACTATTGCTCAATGTATTACAAGAATGGCACACTCTTGACATCATATGCTGAAGAGATTCATCTAGTCGGAGACTAGAGTTTTTGGGACGTTCCGGTCAAGATTCAATCTATTATTGTCAAACTACCTATTTGTCGCATACCAGTAGGTCGACCTCGAAATCAACGCATCTCATCCGTAGGAGAGGAGGTCGTCCCAAGAAAATGTTCATGGTGCAAACAAATTGGACATAATCGTTCAACATGCAAAAATCCGTTGTATCACGACCGGACTAAGTGATTATTTCTTGTTTTGTAACCATGTTCAAATTTATTAGGTTGTACGTTGTTTTTATGTAGTAGCATTGACTACACTCATTAAATATTATATTTTATGTAATTGAAATAACGAATTTGAGATGTAATGTTGGCTTGTATAGTTTATTTGAATATTTTTTATATTTTGCTTAGCTCTCTGACTAAATTGAAACTGCATGTGAAAAACAATAACAAATTATAAATACTTAACAATATAAACACGAGGTGTCAAAGTATGCGTCCCTCAAATAAATCGAGCACCATCTTTATCCTAAAAAATGGACCGTAGGTAGAATCAAAGTCCCATGGTCTTCCTAACATAAGGTACTCTATAAACTTACAAACAAAAATCCCACAATCGGCGCTCTCTAGTCTCTGACAGGGGATATCTGTCACTCTGGAATGCTTAAAAACCGCATGTGTATTACGCCATTCCGATTTTGCATCATACACCTGACACGCGCGCAGTAAGGTAACAACTCGCATAATGGCTGCAACGCCTTACTTATCTCTTATTTGGAATGGCCCATCGGAGCAGAATCATAAACAGATATCATGTGACCGCCCAAATCAACAACGCAAGCAACCCAATGGTTGTCACATACCAAACTGGGAATGGCGACAAAATCCACGGCAGTCTATGCTCTTCTGACCCCGTTTGCGTCGCCTCTAACGAACTCATCTAGATTGAGTCTAGGTTGGAAAATTGTCGAGCTCAATCACCCTCTAGTCCTTTGATCTCACGCGTAAAGTAATTTGGCCTGCACAATTAACATGACTGCAAATTCAATGCAAACTCAAAATGAACGTCTATTTTATAATGTCATACATACATAGAAATGTGGCGATGTCACAATCCATCTCTGGCTCAGTAGATAAAGCAACTCCTGCTGTCGGTGCTCAAGCAGATACAAATACTCGTTGATATGCTGTCAAAATAAAAATCATACAGTTGTATTTAAAAACCAATGCATTGAAATACGTTAACAACATTTTGGTCACTTATAACATCCTCTAACCATACATCTGAATCAGATATGCCACGAAACCATGGCAGTGTCAAGCTCAGCGAACGTGTCTCGATACATGCTTTTGGGTCTGCAAACCACTGTAGATACTCAGCATGTCCTGATAGAAGGGCTTCCATGTCTTCTTTAATTTGGATCAGTGTACGGACTTCAGTTATACAGACCCTTCCGCAATACTCGCCTGAACTGACTCTCTTCATGTATAAGTGGATGTCAGGCTACCTTCTCCACCTGTAGTTCACCATCGATTATGGGCGAATCCTTTCCTTACAAATGTAAAACATATTTTATGTTAGAAATAAATTGTGTTATATAGACATGTATAAAATACTACTGCTATAATATAAATAAAGTCAAGGTGGTTGCCTGCACAGGTAAGCTCGAAAAACTCATATGCGGCTGAGTGGACTGCAACAATGTAGAGCGGAGATCACCAATCATGGTGTCAACCCGACCGAAGTTATTGATACACTATTGACTAAAGGCCTGCAACTCTATAGTCAATGCATCAACCTTCACTTCAACTCGTGCGATATAACCATCATACCGACCTGACTTGTCCATACATTATATCTTGAAGTCCTACAACTCTATAGTCAGCGCATCAACTTTTCCTTCAACCCGTGAGATATAATTGTCATATCGGCCTAAATTGTCCATAACCTGCTAACTAAATGCCTAATACTCTGCTGTCAACGCATCAACCTTTCCTTCAACCTCTGCGATACAATACTGAGTGTATGTCTGCATGTCAGGAGTGACCGTATCAAATCAGTCTATCACAATCCTTCTAAAATCATCATAGTCAAATGAGTGATGCGAATGTCTCAATGCTGATTACGTGGATGAGTG
>JAXCLQ010000010.1:4191294-4228794 GCA_035584115.1 Cedrela odorata | reverse complement strand
ATTATTATAATATATATATATATATATATATTAAAAAAGTTTCAGAATTCCTCTATAAAAAAAGATTGCTATTTCTTTCTCTTATCTCTCTTTCTCTCTAGGCTTCTTTCAAAATGTCTTCTAATATTTCTGGAGAATCAGAAATTCATAGAACAATAGAAGTAGTGGAAAGCAGCGGCAGTGGAAATATCCCAAATGGTAGCGGTGTTTTTTTAACGTGGAAAGATTTATGGGTGACGGCTTCAAATGGGAAAAAAGGAAGCATATCAATTCTACGAGGACTTACTGGCTATGCACGACCTGGAGAGCTCTTAGCTATTATGGGTCCTTCTGGTTCTGGAAAATCTACTCTTCTTGATGCTTTAGCAGGTATATATATATATATATATATATATATCTATTCCAGCCTCTTTTTCTCTCTACTGTTGCACATGCCACTGACATTTTTATGAATTCAAATGATTTAGGATGTGTTTGGTATTGACGTGATACCGTAGATGTAGTTACTACAGTATAAATTACTACAGATTATACATTAGTTGAAAACAATATGTGATTCTGAGAAAGAAAAAAAAAAAACGTTTTTTTGACTTTTATTTTTAAAGTTAAAAGAGAAACTAACAGTATCCGTTTAATGGAGCATATTATAACTCATAATTTGGTGAATAACAGTATCACTAAAATGATAGAGGAACAATGTTACATAAAAGATATATTCCATCTTAAGATCTTTAACTTTTCTGTTGCTTTTGTAATAATCCAAATCCCTTTTGCATGTTCAGTTCCCTGGACTGCATAAAATAAATTTTAACACATGCTTGTTCAAAGGGGTTGGTTTAATTTATTTATTTATTTTTTATTTATTATAATCTAAACCAATCACAGTAGGGTGACTCGTGTCGAAGTCAGTCCTACACTTCACTGGTCTTTTTTTATAAATTGCCGTCCTTCTTGGTTTGGGATTTTTTTTTTTTTTTTAAAAAAAAAAAAATCATTATTAACCGCTTCACGCAATCAAACAAGGTGAGCGTCGGTTCACTGTAAATTTAAAATTAAATTTTTATCAATTAAAACTTATATTTTAGATTTAGGATAAAAAAGTCAATCAGATGACTATAAAAATTATATAAACGTATAAATGATAAAAAGAACAATGAAAGATATATTCATTAATCTGAAAATAACGTTAGTAAACGAAAATAGTGGTGAATTTATATCTTTATTTATAAGGTAGCACTTACTATAATAATTTTAGCTTCACACTTACATGATTTTAATTTGAAATATAATTTTTTTTAAAAAAAATATATATATATATGATGTCATAAAATCGACTTAACTTACTTAACTATGGGCGGGTCAAGAATTAATTGTCAACCACACAACCGTACAAAATGTCTAATGATTCTCAACCACATGCAACCTCGACATGACTATGAAATACCTGTACGTCCATATGTCCCCTCTTGATGACCGAACACGTGGATTCAACATGAAACACATTTATTTTTTTCTAGAATACTGGAAACAAATATTGTATCATCTATCTAAACTTTTTTTTATTTATTTTATTATTGATATATCCTCTTATATTTTTAGATTTTTTTTAATATTATATTATTATTATTATTATTATATCTCTTATAATATTTATAAGAGTAAAATATTTATTAAAAAAATTAATTATAATAATAATAATAATAATAATAATATATCATGTATACTTATATAAATAAAAATTATGTAAGAGTTGATATTTTTATTTTGTTATTTTAAAAATAAAATAAAATAATTATATTTTACTCTCTTGCAATGGAAGCGTGTTGAACACAAGCTAATACAGATTAAAAATAGTAAAATAATTTCAAAAAATACAATTTTTACTTAAATTAATTCAAAAAGGATATATATATATATATATATTCAGATAATTTTTTTTGTTTTTTAAGTAAAGGAACGTCTTAAAATAATTTTGAATTATATTATATAACATAATTAACCATAAAAGAGAGAACTGTATTGCAGGAAGATTAGGAGCGAAACAGACGCAAACAGGAGAGATTCTAATCAATGGACACAAACAGGCACTGGCTTATGGAACCTCGGTAATAAAATAAGAGGGAGAAAGAATATATATATTAATTTATTTAAGTTTCTGATATTGATTTAATTTCTTGATTTTCTAAACTGTTAAATATATATATATATATATTAAAATTAATGTTACAACTATGAAATATTGAAACCTTTGTCACAATTGTAACCAGGGGCAAGTTTAAAATTATTATTGAAATAATGAAAAGTAATTTTGATAAATTAATTTTTTTTTTTTTTTAAATTTAAAAATCCATCCACTCCTTTCACTGAGAAGAAGAAGACGAAGACAATGGGTGGGGGGTGGTGGGTTGCTTTCAATAATTAGATTTTGAAAAATAAAATTTTGTTATTTATTATATTTCTATATTTATATGAACATATAAATCATCTACTACTCCAAATGTATTTTTATAATTTTAATTTTATCATAAATATGTTAATTCTATTTTAATCTCACAACACTTTTTATTGCAATAATATGATTCATCAAATACATAATGCTCAATTTTTAAAAGTATAATTTATCAAATACCTAAATGATTCTCTCTGCAATTAACTGTGATTTTATTAACAATAACAAGCTTGCCCTAAATATATTAAACTCGTAACTTGAAGTGTTACAGCCATATGATTTAAAATTTTAAGATTTACATTTTTTTTCCGTTTATGCTAAAATTGTAATTTGATACGTACGTAACTTGTAATCTGTATGGTATTCGTACGGTATTCCAAAAAAAAAAAATGATTTAAGAATAGAATTGCAGTAGTATATTATATAATTTCCTTCCTTAATAATTTGCAAACTATGAACTCGATCTCAGGCATATGTGACACAAGATGATACATTGATCGCTACTCTAACAGTTAGAGAAGCTGTATACTACTCAGCTCAGCTCCAATTACCAGACACAATGTCAATTTCGGAGAAGAAAGAAAGAGCAGAAATGACAATTACAGAAATGGGGCTGCAAGATGCAATGAATACTAGAATTGGAGGGTGGTCTACTAAAGGACTGAGTGGTGGCCAAAAGAGGAGAGTTAGCATTTGCATCGAGATTTTGACTCGACCAAAACTTCTTTTTCTCGACGAACCAACAAGTGGACTTGACAGTGCAGCTTCGTATTATGTTATGAGCAGGATTGCAAGGCTGGATCAAAGAGACGGAGTTGGAAGAACAATAATAGCTTCTATCCATCAGCCTAGCAGTGAAGTTTTCCAGCTTTTTCACAATCTTTGTCTTCTATCCTCTGGTAAAACTGTGTATTTTGGTCCAGCTTCTGAAGCCAATCAGGTAATTAATTTCACAATAATCAAATTCTTGCAAATATTTAGTAATAACTAATTAATGACCTAATTAATTACTTTTAATTTCTCTGCAGTTTTTTGCTATGAATGGTTTCCCTTGTCCAACCCATCAGAATCCATCTGATCACTTCCTGAAAACCATAAACAAGGATTTCCAACAGGTATGATACATACATTCATAAATATGTGTGTGTGTGTGTTTTCTATAATCGTCCAATAAAACTTTAAGATCATGAACAAATACATATTAGTCAGGATTTCATGTATGTTCTATATGTACTAGTGTTTATAGTCGCTGATATTGAATATAAACTTCGGTTTAAACAGATTGTTGAAGAAGGTTTGGCTGATGGATTAATACCCGCAGAGGAAGCAATTAGCATTCTTACAAGTTCGTATATATCATCTGATATTTATGAACAAGTTCGAAGTGAGGTTGATCAAATATGTAAGCAGGTTGGTAACCAATGCAAGTGCTATTTCATTGCTACCAAATTGTAATGGAAGAAAATATGTAAAACAAACTGACAAACATGTATTATTGATGACTTGGGTTAAATTGATCAGGACAATGAAGATTTGGAGAGGACAAGAAGGCATGCTAGGTTTCTTACACAGTGCAAAGTTCTAACAAGAAGATCATTTGTGAACATGTACCGTGATCTAGGCTACTACTGGTTACGCATTGTTGTCTATATCTTGTTAGCATTAGGACTTGCTACTGTGTTTCTCAATCTTGGGAAAAGTTATCGTTCAATTCAGGTAATTAGAGGAAGTAATATTTTGTTTTTAATTCTAGTTAATTCTTTCTGAATTAATAAGACAGATATTAATATTGGTTAATTACTTGGGTTCTTTCAGGCAAGGGGTTCACTACTCATGTTTATAGCTTCATTCCTAACCTTCATGACAATTGGTGGATTCCCTTGTTTTGTCGAGGACATGAAGGTATAGTTTTTATGTTATATTAATTTATTATGGTCAAGTCATTTCTTATACTAAATCTCCTTTTAATTCTGATGTTACCTTTTGAACACAACTGCCATAAATTTAGAGTATGTTTAGTACTGCTTCTACTTAATTTTAAAAGTATAGTTAAACACTAACTTCTAGTGAAACTTAGTCCATTTTTTACTAATATTTGATACATACTGTTTCCATCTCACATTTCAATAACTGCTCAATTTTAAACTTGCCTTAAATTAATTAGTACCATATCGAATGGTTATTTTGTTTGAATAATGTGTAAATTATTAATTAGCTGATATATTGCATATGCATACCCTTCTAGAATATGTTAGCTCTAATTGGACAATCGGTGAAATATTCTAGTGCTCGAAAACTTTTATTGAATTGCATGTCAATTATGTTGTATTGTAGCTAAGTAAGTAAATATGCACATATAATTATAAATGCAGGTATTTGAACGAGAAAGACTAAACGGGCATTACGGTGTTACGGCATTCGTTACTGGCAACTCATTTTCTTCAGTTCCCTTCTTAGCATTGACTGCATTAATTCCTGGAGCTATAGTTTATTTCCCTCCCGGACTTCAGTCAGAATTCCAACACTTCGTTTACTTCGTTTTGCTACTGTTTGCAAGCATGATGTTGGTTGAGGGCTTAATGATGATCGTTGCAAGTATGGTGCCAAATTATCTGATGGGTATAATAACTGGTGCTGGAATTCAAGGGCTTATGATTTTAGGTGGTGGATTCTTCAGATTACCAGACGATCTACCTCCACCTTTCTGGAAATACCCTTTATATTACATTTCTTTTCACAAATATGCATACCAAGGAATGTTTAAAAACGAATTTGAAGGCCTGAGATTTGAGAACAACGAAGAAGGAGATGAGATTTTGAGAGGTACATGGCAGTTAGAAATGGGACATTCTAAGTGGGTTGATCTTACCATATTGTTTTGCATGGTGGTTATTTATAAACTTTTGTTCTTGGGAATCATCAAGATTACTGAAAAATTAAAGCCGGTGATTATAGCTCTTATGTCTGTGCCTCGTAAGCAAACTACACAAATCATGGCAAATCCGGCCGCTACACCTTTGCAAGAAGCTAAAGTGTGATATGCAGATATGTGTTTACTCTTAGCCTTGTTAAAAGAAGGTAGACTTTAGCATATGATATAAAATTCGGATTTGAGACAATACATTATCGTTTAGCAGTTATACAATGTGTTTAGAGTTATTCACCGTTATTTAGCCTCAATCCGGATTGTATAACGAGCGGCGTTTGCAGTAAAAAAACTCTTTAGTAGTCTGATAATATGTATCAAATAGATCCTTATGTCTGCTTTAATTAAGTTTACGTACGATTATATGCTTTGTTTGAATTCAATAAAGAGTTTTTGATGTTATTTTCCTGTTAAGTACAGAAAATATGACAAAACATTAATAATACCTAGATTAACATTAAAGAATGATTATATATGAATGAGAGCAATACAAAAAGAATATGAAAAACGTCACCAAAATGAAAAATAACGATTTGTGTCATTAATTGAATTAGCCTATATTTATGAAAGTAGTATGGCATAGTTTTTCATTGTATTTATACGTAGAATACGATACATGTCAACCATTTATCTTTTAATCACTCTAGTACTCAGCATAATTTAATTTTTCTGTTTTTCACACTCAACATAATTCCTAAATCTCCAAATATACAAATCCGCTTATGTAAACAAGTACAATAAAATCTCTTTATAAACATAATGTTGGAACCAAACTAATTTTATTATTTTAAGAAAGTTATAACTTAATAGAGCTGTAATTACAAAAATTATTGTTTTGACTTAGTTATCCTTAGTGCAAGTGGCATAAAGGTTGTTAGGGTTGGTTTCCACCTCATATGAAGCTAGTTTGCCACCAATAAGAGACGAATTAAACAAATGAATTTAGAAAGACATTTATAATATGGATGAAACTTGCTTATTTTATCGTATGCAACCGATAATTGTTTGCAATAAAACAGTTAGACGGCCAAAAGCAAAATAAAGAGAGTGTTACAATTATTATTTGTTGTAATGATGATGGCTCTAACAAAATTTCACTTTAGGTCATCAGTAAGTTTCTTAGTACAAGATACTTTAAAAATATTAACTGTAAAAATCTCAACTATAAGTATAGAGCAAATTTAAAAGTATGGATGACGTCTTTGTTTATTATGGAATGACTTAAATGGTTTGATAGCTGTTTGGATAGAAATGTTTTGCTTATTATAGAATATTGTACTGCATATCAAAAAAATGAGAATCTCCCCCAACATTATCATATAACTGTTTTATTCCTACCATCAATTAGCACTTCTAAAATCTACCCGTGTGATGCAGACATCATTAGAAATTTCAAAGGTTATTATTGTCAGCACTTTAATCACCTACTTTTGAAATGAATAGAATATCATTTTCTAGAATCAGCAAATATAAGTATCCTTGATAGAATTTTAAATACAGTTTATGCATGGGCAATTGATGTGAAGCCATAGACAATTATTAATTGTTTTTAGCATTGCAAAATTAGGACCCCCAATGTCGATGAATTGCAAGTTACAAATAAATTAGATGAGAAGAATTAAAGAGTCATTGCACAAATTGTTTATGCTTTAACTAAAGAAGAAATCATTGTTGCAACTAAATAAGTAAAAGAATGAGATAATCCCAAGGATAATAGTACAAAAATATAAAAAGTTTCACGCCAAAAAACTCTAAACATGCTTGAGAAGCTAGAAGTTTTTTTACTTTAATAATAAGTTGTCCATACTGAGGAGTTATTATGTACCCGTAAGTTAAAAGATTTGGTAACGACTCTAAAGAATAAATTATTTTTCGAAAAAATTTTAGAAAAATATTGTATTTTATCTTTTTATTTCCTTAATGTAACATAGCATAAAGTTTTTGCAATGTACAAATAATTATTATTATATGGAGGCAAGTTTCTTAAGATAAGTTCTAGAAAATTTATAACTTATTACAATGTAAAGTATATTCTTATTTATAACCAACCCAAAATGGAATCAAAATTTTCTATGACTACACGGAGGTTATTTCTATATAGAGTATTACTGTGGAGATGTTTTACTATATAAGTATTATTTCACTTATATATATTTTGTCATTGTAAAATATAGAGTTTGTGATATTAAATCTCAATATTTAATTTTTTTTTCTTTTCTTCTTTTATAAGGATAATATTATTCTTTAGTTTAGTTGTTCTATTACTATAAAATAATATCGTTGATACCAAAATTATAGTTTGGACCAACACTCGAGAATTTGTATTAAGTGGGACCAATCTCAAGCTCAATTTTTAACATGACAATTTTTCAATGCAATATTCAGAAGGATGTCGTTAGGCACCTTGGTGCGTCCCTCTTGAACTTCATCTCTGAACACTAGAGAATTGTCAGTGGGCATCACAAATATCTCTTATGATGATCAATGAGCTAATTTGTTATTAAATCTCTCTTATAATGTCCCCTCTATTTATAAGCTTACCTGTCTACACCGCATGACAATTCTTCTTGTTCTAAGAATTCTAGACTTAGCATGACTTAAAGTCCTTACCTGCATTGCTCAACACTCCCTTGGTTGAGTTACAATAAGATTTGAGCATTAGGTCAAATATCAATTATATGTTAACTCAATAGTTTGGTTATTAAGGTCTACTAGATAAAGCTTTCGGTCGGTGCTAGTTAGACCCGATTGACTTATAATTCTTCTTCTTCTTTTATTATAATAACTTTAAGAAATATATATAAATATTGGAGAAAATTTTGAATATGTAAGCATTTTTTACTTTGTAGCATGTCTTTTATGGTGGTAACCTTGAAAGGTTTTGGATAAATTAACCTTAATTAAGGTTTTAATTGTCAGCGTATATACCCTAGAAACCAATCGTAATATAGATTTCTCTGTATTTAATTTATAATTTGATATTTATTATTTTAATAAACAAAAGAATTATTCTTGAATCACATTTGTATGTTGTTTCAACTATTTATACATGTTGTAAATAATTTATGAATGTAATAAGTCCGAATAAGATATTTGAAATAAATATTCTTATCAAAATAGCTCCTTACGGAAACATTATTATTTGAGCAATAATATTATATAGTAGGCACATTGAATGCTTCCAAAAGGATATCAAAAGTTTATATAAGTTCGGATGACGATGATGATTATGTCACTGGGCCATTAATATGGATTCACGATTAGAGAATCGTTTATCGAACATGAACAAAGCAAACAATAAATTACATAAAATAATATGATGTCAATGGTTAATCGTTTGGTCATATTAATGTACGATAAAATCCTTTTTGATGATATCATATTGATGATATCATAACATATATTTATATACTTTCGATGGTGAATAAGTTTATCATAATGTCAAGTTAATATGTGATGATAAAATGAATTTAAATTTGTGAAAATCAAGTAAAGTGTGTATGAATATGCTTGTAATTAATCTTAATAAATCTCTGTGAAAGTGCCTTTAATGTTTAATAAGATCTATATCATTTGAGAACAGATTGATGTATTTGAAGCAGGTTGATATAAGGAAGTAAAAAGTTTGATATATGCTAAAACAGAAACTTTAGTTGAAATCTTTAAGTCAAACAGATCGATACATTGTCATTCTAAAGAGTTACAAAATATTTACAAGACAGACCAGATTGATACTTAAGTTCAAAAAGATTAATACCTTATTATTCCAGAGAGTTACAAAATATTTACAAGGCAGACCAGATCGATACCTGAATTCAAGGAGATCAACACCTTGTCATTCCAGAGAGTTGCAAAATATTTACAAGACAAATCAGATCGATACTTCAAGAAAGAAGATCGATACATTGCAATTCCAAAGAGTTGAAAATAAATTACGAAGTGAACCAAGTCAATACGTAAAGGTAAACGAATCGATAGCTGAGATTCAGATTCAAATTTTACACAAACGGATCGATACATTTTGCTCATTTAAAGCTCAACAGTAACTTCTACAATATTTATAGTGAATATTAAATACGTCAAATCAAGCTATTGGATACAAGGATCTTCACAAAGAGAATGAATATAAATAGAAAACAAAAAGACAAAGTGAACATAGAGATCACTGTGAATATTTGCAAAATATTCTCAAGAACATTCTCAATGTGAATAGTGTGCTTTTGAGAGAAATTTTTCTTATATGAACATATTGATACATTTGCTCTATTGTGAGAGCTTAAAAACATAATCATATTTTTTAAATTATCTTGGGTTCATCTTCATCCAAAGTCAAAGAAAATTATATTAGGTTGCTCTTTACTCGTGAGAAAGTAAGTGTACGGTTACCTTTCATCTCAAAAGGAGTTGTAGTGAGTTTTACTTACCCGAAGAAATAAGGAGATAGTTGAACCTTGGTAGTGGTGATTCATAACCGAAAGAGTGGACGTAGGCCAAGTATTATCAAATCAGTATAAACTCTATATTTGTTTTCTCTCTCTATTACTGTTTTATTTGTTGTACTGCATTGCATTCATTTTAAGTTTCTAAATTTCTAAAAACTCAATTCACCCTCATCTTGTGTGTTGCATTACATTCATTGTAATGAATTTCATTTTCACACATGCATTGTTCATGATTAGCTGACACATTAAGGAGATTTAGGTGACTTAAGTCAATTTATGAAATGAGTATAACGAATATTGAGATGGAAATATATGTGAAGATTTAAGTTTATTGAGGTATTATGAAGGTAAAGAATATGATCGATTCTGAATTTGAATGTAAATTTTAATATTTGATATAATATCATAAATATGGCTTGAAAATGTGAATTTAAATAAGTCGGCTATGGGATTTAGTTATTGAAAATTAGATAAATTGCTTCGTTAGTTAAGCCCCGTGAAGTGATGTATTAACTAAAGAGTTTTTAGACATGTTTTCCACGACCATTGTATTTAGTGCATATATGCTTAACTATTTAGAATTGTATAATTTATTATTATATGCATGTGTGGTATTAGATTCCGAGAAACCGGGACAAGGACCAAGTGGGTGCAAGGACCTTAGTAGGAGTGGTTACCCTCCCCTTATAGTGAGTAAATTTATACATACATGAATATGTAAATATATGTGTGTGATACATATATGTATACTTGTGTGTTTTACAAGCTATTTTATGATTAAAATGCAAAATTTAAAATGAAATTATTTTATATGAATTGCATGATATTGGGATGTTTTACTTATTTGGTATGTTGATAAAACTTGTTTTATATACATGTTAAGATGGTTGGAGAGGCCGAATTCGTTTTATATGATTTGAAGTCATTGTTAGAAAATGATTTATTTTATGCATGTATATTGGTGATGAGGCCGGTAAGGCTAGATATTGTTGTATTGCCAGTAGGCCTGTTCATTTACTGTATATACAAGGAGGTAACCGATGGACGGACCTATTGAGAGTCCGCATAGGTGAATGGAGCCACAAGAAGGCTGGTATAAGGAGGAGAGGCCATTGCAAGCCCACTGTGTGCCAAATGCAAGAATGTGAGGTTATAGATACCCTATGGAAAGTTATAACAACTTAATAAGCTTATATTTTTAAATACGTATGTTTTTACAAGAAATGAATGATTTTGTAAAATATGAGATTTTGTAAAACTTAAGGAAATGGTTTTATATTTGATAAAACTTTATTACATATGGTTTATGAATGAAATACTCACTAATGTTACAGTTTTATTCTCGACCAAGGTAGCATGTCGAGAATGGATGATTAGTCTAGTTGATTATTTAAAACTGTTTATAGACTAATGTATATACTTTATTTACTCACTGAGTATATTTATGTACTCATGCATCACTTTTACAGTATTTAGGTTAGGTGTCTTAATGCTCGTCGGATTAAAGGTAGCCATTGAGAGCTTACAACACTCTGATTAGGTTTTCTCTTTGACTCACTTATTCTTTTGTTATCACTGGATAGACTAATTTAATATTTGTTAAAGTATTTGAAAACTAAACAGTTTATGTAAACATTTATATTTGTTCAACCCGAACGAAAATGATTTCTATAATTGTATTTTATTTGATTGATATTGTCTATATTATGGATGAATTGATCATGGATGATGAATTTTTTAATAATGATCCCAATGATGGAAGTAAATGATTTGCAAATGTGATACACGTTTTATGATAAAAGAAAGTCTTACAAGCTTTCTTGATGCATTCTGGGTATAAAGGGTATATCATGAGGGTTTATGGCGGTTGTCACGGGTAAACCCCAAGTTCAAGGAGTGATATAGTTTATTCATGCATTGTTCTCATCCAAAAATGAATAATGGTCAAGATGGAATCCATTGACTTGAAATTTTTGTATTAGAGTTTTCACTAACTCAATCCGTATCCGAGCTCCTAATATGGGTGTCAATAAATGTCTGAAAAATAAATCTCTAGCTTAAGTGTATTTAAAGTTATATGAAAGAGTATGTGATGACAAGTTTCAGACATATTGATTGTCAGCTCACTTAAATATTGAGTTCAGAATTTTAACATCTGTGAATCTGTACTTGATAAAGATATAAACAACGGAATGATATTACTTACATGGTAAATATAACAGTGAGAATAAAATATAATTTAAAGGAGTGATTAACTCGTCGTGATTTAGGGGTTATGCCATATTGTTAGGTGTTACCCATAGTCAGTGTTTCTGAAATTAATTTCAAATGTGATTCGAAACCGAGACAAGGCTAACCCACAGGAGTCTCACATGGTCACACCAATAACCTTGGTGAGATATATGAGCATATGAGAGAAAATTGATTATCTAAAGAAGGCTAGCACCGTATAAGAATAAGAAAAGATTATCATATGTAATTATTATATAAAATAAATTAAGACAATTTTAAGATTTAAAATTGGCCAAATATTTAGTGCGGATTAAATAATAATCCTTTAAAATTAAAAGATTTGAAATTATATATAAATATATTCTAAGTATTTAAAATACAAACTAAAATAGTTTGTATGCCCTTTTGACAATATTTGATTGTCCAATGATCTATTTGCAAAATATGGGGTAAGATTTACAAAATTTGATTTAGTAAGGACTCCATTTATAATAAAATAATTGCACATGAGTTTTAAGTATAAAAGTAAAAGTGTTTTACATTTTACTTAATTTAAAAAAACACTTCACATCTCTTTCATATAGTATTTGCTCTAAATTTTTCTAGGGGTGTTAAAAATTGTGGAGGATTTGTATTCTTCAAATTTACTACTCCTTCGTCTTCATCAAACATTCATTGAAGTAAGTTAAATACATCAAATCACTCTTACAAATTCAGTTTTTACTAGAAAATATCATGAAAAATTATGCAAAGTATGAATTTATTCTTAACTTGCATTTCTAATTTATCATCATTTTCATACATTCTTGGTTTTTCAGATTAATCACATTAACCATAATCAAAGTCTATACTTATTGAACTTAATAAAGGTCTATATAATTCTAACTCAGATAAATGTCTCGAGAATATTAAGCAAGTTGTAGCTCTAACAAATTTTGACCTGGTAAAGGTTAATGTTACCTTTATCATCATCTTGTAACCTAGGTAAGGAAAAGTTTGGCCTTGGTCATCCCTTGGGTAACCTAACTGAATTCTCATTTATTTGTTTATTTTAGTAAAGGTCTTAATGCCAATGAGCTCAAATTTAAGTTCCTTAAACCTTGGTAAACTTCTTTCCATTAATGACATGTGTAAAAGTCTTGATGTGTTGGTAACTTTCACAAAGGTCTCCGTACTTTTTACCTTAGCAAAAGTCATTACATTAAATAAAAGAAAAAACAAGAAGATTAAATTAGACTTCTTAAGGAGAGTCTTTAGACTTCTTACTTAGGAACTTTTATATTAATTTTCTTCAATGTCTTAACTGTACTAAAGGTTTTGGATATTAGAAAACTTCTCACCTTGGTGGAAAAAATTAGTTCCTACAATCACTAAGTCTTTCGATCCTCATCTAACAAGTTTTCTAGTAGCTTCTCAAGTAGGCTTTTGAGCAGTTATGAGAAATAGCTTTTGTCACATTCCTTATAGATGGCGCCACGATTGATGGAAGAAAATTAACCCATACCAGAGCTCATCGGATCTAGTGCAATGTGGTGGATCGAGTGCAGCATGTTCCAAGCAAATCAAATCTCCCCCCTCATTCGCATTCACTTGGTGACCTGCAGGAGGTCGTCAGATGCTTTTATGGTGAGCTTACTATGATGTCAATGTCAAAAATATTAGAGTTGCCAACTCTTTGGTTTTTCTATCTCTATGATAAAGAGAAAAACATAAAAAAATTTTGGAAAAAGAGAAAGAGAAAGGATGTGTTTATCTTCCTTACGTTCTTTGTGTAAAAAAGTAGTTTATATATTGGTTTAGCCCTTTGCCCTCGTTGGTCCAAGGAACATATATTACCCAAAATTCACTCATTTGTTAATACTTTGCCTCATTTTAGAAATATTTTATAATTTGTTCTTTCAAGGTTATTTAGTTGGCACATATGTCTTCAATTAATTCGCTTACCCAACTTTATCCTTTCCTTTGTGACATGTGTCATTCCCGAATGGGAACCATTTGTTTGTCCCTCCCTTGTTGGCATGCCACCAAGGGATAACGTCCCATCTGGTGAGCGAATTTATGACTAGAAGTCACATAGTGAGCTCTAACAAGTTTCATGCTTGTGCATATGATATTAGGCTTGTTCCACATGGTAAGTTTCAAACCAAGCCAAGCATTACCATCTTCGTCCGAGGGTTCCCCTAACACTAGTTCGTTACAGGCCACCTCATCTATCAACACCGACATCATTGACGCTTCCAACTTCTCCGCCTTCGTTGCTTGCACTTTAGCAGCATAAGCAACGGGAACCACCTCCACCTCTTTTGTATCATCATCTAATACTTTCAAGAAACAAATCTTTTTTGCCATAATATATAAAGAAACAAGACTAAAGGGCTATTTATATTTCGGTCTGAAGTCCGAATTTGACTTTTTGTCAAATATTCACATGAATTATGCTTTTTGTTTATAACTTAAGTCTTATCATAAGACATTTATGTCCGAATAAAAAAAAAAAGTAAAACTTCCTGAGTTTATATATGAATGGAAATAGGCCTGAATTTTTCCACAATTTTCTCTCCAAAATATATCCCTATTAAATTCATTTATTTCTTAACATATAAAACCAAACCCATTAACTTTATGTTAAATATTTTAATTTTCATAACAAATCTTATAACTTTAAAATTTTGAAATATTCTAATTTTATATATCTTCATTTTATTCAAGTGAGTAATTGTAGGTTTTTTAACAATGACTAATTGAAATATATATCATATAAAAATAATTAATTCTTATTTTTAACTTATTAAGTTATCACAACCAAAATTATTATTATTATTTTTGTTCAAATGATTTTATTTACATTTTGTCAATTGTTTAACTTAGAAATAATTTTAATATATATTAACACTTAAAAATGATATATATATATATATATATGTCAAAATACTAGTTTTCAAACGGTTTAGATTTGTAAAATCAAACAAGTTAATGCTTAGAATTAGACATTAAAATATGTCATTCATATATATATGCATTCAGACCATTCAGACCATTCAGACTTCAGCTGCATTCAGACCTATATAGATTTCAAATGAAAAAAAAAACACTACCTAAGATAAACGTGCATTATTCCTAAAAATGGTTTAATTGGTAATCTAAGGTCATGTTCTAGGGAGCGTAATGTGATAGCAATTTCGCCGCTCCTAAGCTAATTGGGTTTCTCACCGATTTTCAAAATCCTCAGTTAAAAAAATTAAAAGTCTCTTATATTCAAGGTCTCTATTAGTCAAACACCCGGTCTAATAAATACAACCTGGTGGGAACACTAGACTCGCCGACTACCCTTCCAACTTTGACGCCTGAATCACCTACTTCATCTTCTCCCTCATCATGCTTCTCACCAACAAAAATGGAATCACGGGCTTGGTTGGAGTATGTATAGCTTCGAATCTTAGGTCTCCTAGCTAATGTCTTATAACAAACTCCTCTCTTTGGCGCCTTAATCTTCTTTCCTATTACCTTATCTCCTCAGGCTTTTGTTAAGAGAGCATTCTCGGTTGATCGGAAGCTATAACACCCTAGAGCTAGTACGGTTATGGGTTTCGCCACGCTAACAAGTTCAGTTTTCTCGCCTACGTCCTCAAGTTCTGTACTTTCATTAATACTAAAGGAGTTGAATTAGGTTTGTCGAAGAAAGTTGTCATCATCGTATTCATACCTGGAAGGGCTTTAGGAGAGCTATTTTTCTCATCCAACATGGGTACGATTTGCCAATCAAAATGCCCACCACTCAATGTCAACCGCCTACTGAGCCGATACCATCAAATAACATTAACAACCCCGATGAGTAAGACAACAGCTACAACCAAGAGAGCAACAATAGGCAGTAAAATCACAAGAAGTAACATAAAAAGCACTCAAAAAAATACAGTAAAACGGGAAAAGGAGAGGTTCAATCACGTACCTAAAAAAGAAATTTGCGGTTAGGGATTTCCCAACAAAAGAGGCAACTCCAGCTAAGAATCTTTCTTTTTAACACATTCTTTGCCACCAGTCACGATTAGAAAATGAAGAAAAAGGTGCAGTAAAGAAGCAAAGGTGCAACATATTCGCTAATTTTGGGAAAAAGAATACAAAACGTGATTTGTGTTTGAAAAACAAATGTGGGGTTTATTCTAAAGGAATGAATGAGCCATTTAATTGTCAATTAAAAGCATGCCCAATATGCAATCCTATATATGATGGCATGTACCGACTTCATTAGTGTTTTGGTAGAGGTATGTGGGCTTAATTAAATGCTAAAATATATATATATATATATATATATATAAACTAGTAGATTGATCTTGTGCACAGAGTTTCACGTTTAATTCCGGAATCCTATTTCTCTATTTAAGAAAATTAAAAAAAAAAAAAATAGAGTTCATCCCAAATAGGGATGGGGACGGAGGAACCTCCCTTATTCTCATTTTCCCATTTTTTCAAATTTAATTTTCTCATTTCTCCATTCTTATTTCTCCTCGTTTTCTCATTTGAGAAAAAATTTTAAAAAAAATAGAGAAACGAGAAAAAATAAGAATAATTTTTATCCCCATATAAGGATGAGGATAGAGGATCTCATTTCCATCCTCATTTTCTCATCTTCCCTATTCTTATTTTCTCATTTTTTTCAAATTCAATTTTCTCATTTCTCCATTCTTATTTCTCCAAATTCAAGTTTTCAGAAAAAAAAAATTTCTTAATTTTTAATAAAAATTGGGATGATTTTCATCTCCAAATAGAAATGGAGATGGGGATGAGGGAACCCACCCGTCCCCATTTTTCCATTTCCCCAATTCTTTTTTTCCCATTTCACCATTCTTATTTCTCCAAATTCAAGTTTTCCCTAAATTCAATTTTTCCATTTTCTCAAATTCAAGTTTTCAAGAAAAAAAAAATCAAATTATTTCCCCAAATTCAAATTGAAGTTTCACATTTCCTCATTCTTATTTCTCCAAATTCAAGTTTTTAGAAATAAAAAATAAAAAAATTAAGAGTATTATAAGAATTAAACTCATGACCTTTTATAATTACAAGTATTACACCACTAGGCCAAGTATTCTATTTTAAATAATTAAATCAATTAAAAAAATATTTAACTATCAAATAAGGATAGAAATAGAAATGACTATAATAAAGTTACTTTTGTATGTGGCATTTGACTATTATGAAATTTTTGCTTTATTTTATAATAAATTTTTTTATTTATAATGCATTAATAGATTTTATTTTATATTTATGATGAAATATTCTTTTTATTTATAATTTTTTTTATAAAAAAATAGGGATAACAGGATTGGGTTAATGAACAAAAATAAAAAATTAAGGTTGGAGATGGGAGTACCTCCCCCAAAATCCTCCATCCCCGTTTGTGAATAAATAAGGATATGGGTGAGAACAAAAGAGATTAGAAGAAATAGGGATAGGAACTGGAGAACTTACCTCTATCCCATTTCTCACGTACCTCGCGTGTGCAACCCTGGTTATGCTTACGTGACGTTGGAAACTTTTTCTTTTTTAATTCAAAACTTGAGAAAACGAGCTATATTTCGAAAGTTGAAATACCGAAATCGCCTTAAAAACCACTTAGAGCAAGAAACACACTTGAATAGTTTAAATCCTTAGTTATTGGGCTTGAGTTTATTTAAGCATAGGATTTGATCTCTTTAGCCATCAACGGATAAGGGACTCTTGGTGCATCGTAAAATTTACTGGACAAGAAAAGAATGCCACTTGAACTAAGCCCAACTTCTTTTATATAAGGTATAAAATCTACAAGAGCTCATCAATTGAACGAACTATGGTGATAAAATTACTCACCAAGTGGTGCCCTCACTTGGTGACACCCCACTAAGGGAGGGACGAAAAAATGTTCCCATAAGTATGTCCATATAAATAACTCGACTACAATGCTAAAACTTGTCTATGTGCCTCTCTTTTTGTGTAGAAAGTGTTTAGGAGACTACCAATAAAAGTATAACAATTGAGGGGACCACCTAAGAGGCAATAAGGACTTGACAAGTGTTCTTAGTGAGAATGGAGTGATATGTGTCACATAAGAATGAATAAGTTGGACCAAGGAGGCAAAGTACTAAACTTTCTGTTGATGTAAATATAGGGTGGATAGACATATCCTTATTTTGTTAGTTATAATTATCAAACTTGTCCCTGTAGTTTACAAAAGTAATGAATACACTCACAAATTTACCATTTATTTTAAATTCATCCTTGTCCTTCTTCGACATTAGCCAAAAAAAAAGTACTAAGGATTATATTTTTTAATAGAATTTTAAAAAATAATTAAAACACTTGAGAAATTATTTTTTCAATAGAAAATCAGGCAAAGTCATCTGATTTATTTTTTTTTTATATTAACTAAACTTGTAATTTGAGTTGTTGGTAGCAACGTAAACGGGACATGGCGGGTGGGTTGGAGAATAGTGTACATATATATTTTCATACGAGTTAATTATATTTTTATACTTGGTACCATTAAATATTATTTATATTTTGATTGATACTAAATTTGTTAAATATGTGTTAAAAGGTAATTGATGGGTGAGGATTGAGAAGGACTCCTTTGTCATTAAAAGACTGTAATATTTTTGTTAATTTTTATTTTCTTTCTAACTTTTGTACAAGTCTATTAACATAAAAGTCAAATAATTCAATTCTATTTGATATTAAGAATTAGTATAACTCAATTAAAGGTTGGCCGGTTTAGGCAATTTCATTAACTTTGAAAATAAAGTTTGATGAAACTATTTGATAACACCAAATTTTAGTATGACTCTTCCAATTTTAAATAAAAATGATATTTAGTAATTCAATCATATTAGAAATAAATTATGTTTTAAAAACAATCATCCCCAAACCTAAATCAATCATATTTGAAATATGTACGGAAGGATCCGAACAATGAATTAGGAACCTTCTATCCAAATATTAAACTATTGCTTTCCTAGTTCCAATCAATCATATATAAAAAAGTCCCACTCATATAAATAAATAAATAAAAAGTACTGAATCAAATATCGTTATAGTCAGCCTATCCCATTTTAAATCAAAATAAATATATTTGAATTTTGTTTTAACATATAAACTGACAGGCATTGAGTTAAATGAATAATAAATTTTTTATTTGTATTTGTACCCTTTAATTAAATGGTTACTTGATATATGCTCATTTTTACTAATTTAATATATATATATATATATATAGTAAAAGAGAACAAAAAAGTAGTAATAATGCCAAAAAATTTCGAAAATAATTTTTTTTATTTTTATTTATAATTTTGATCAACCTTAATTTAATTTTATCAAATAATTTAATTTTAGATAATTTAAATCTTCTGTCCTCATAATCAACTACACTTTACAGTATTCTCGCTACAGTGTACGTGCTATAGTATATAATCACATAAATTTTAAATTTCTAAACTTTAAAATTATAGTACTCATGCATTAATTTTTTTTATTTTTTTAAATTTACATAACAAATAATAATTCGTAAAATTAAATTTATTTACAATAAATTTTACTATAATTAAATTTACATAAAAATGTAAATTTTAAAAAATAAAAAATTATTTTCATCAATTATTATTTATTATGTAAATTTTTAAAAAATAAAATAGTTAAAATATATATTTTTACATAACTATTAGAGAGAATATAAAAAAATAAAGAAATACTAAAAAAAATTTAAACATTAAAAATTAAGATATCATAACTTATTACTAATTATTTATTTTTACAAAAATAAATAACTTAATTATTTAGTTAATGAAGAAAATTAAAAATTAAAAAAATAAATAAACTAGTTAATTATAAAAAAAAATTAAAAAAATGGCCTTACCACAATAAAAATTTAATTATTTTTATATTTATTTTTTAAATTACAAATAAAAATATTTATTTAAAAAAATAGACGTTTAAATAAAAAGTTATTTAGTTAATAAAGAAAATTAAAAATTAATAAGGAAAATTTTAAATTATAAATAAAATTATTTATTATGTATTTTTTAAAAAATAACATTATTATTTTTAAAAAATTTTTATTTTAAAATTTTTATTTCAATAAAAAAATAAAAAATATATTTTTCATTTTATATTAAAAAATAAAATATTACATAAAATTTTTAAAAATAAAAAATTAATTTCATCATTTTTTATTTATTACATATATTTAAAAAATAAATAAATTATTTATTATATAAATTTTATTATATAAAGAATTTAAAAATAAATTAAAAAACAAAAATTGCTACAGTACCGGACAAATATCCATGCTTGGTACTGTAGCAATTTTTTGTTTTTAAGTTTTTTTTAATTTATTTTTAATATAAGTTTCAATTTTTTTATTTAATAAAATTTATATAATTAAATTTATTATTTCTATCCTTTATAATTTAAAATTTTATTAAATAAAGAATTCAAAAATTTTAAAAATTTCAAAGGATAAAAAAAATAATAAATTTAATTATATAAATTTTACTAAATAAAAAAAATTAAAACTTATTAAAAATAAATTAAAAAAATCAAATTAAAAAACAAAAGATTGCTACAGTATTTTTCTTTTTCAATTGTTTTTATTTGTAAAAATATTAAAAATAAAGAAATGTTAAAAAATTTTAAAATTTTAATTGTTTATTTTTACAAATAAAAAGTTCAAAAATAACTTTAAAAAGTTAATTTTTACAAATAATTTTTTTAAAAAATAAAACAAACATTTAAATAAAAAGTTAATTGTGTTTTATATTTTTGGTATTTTTAATTTTTTTTAAATTTATAAAATAAATTAATTAAAAATAAATATTAAAAAAAAAAAAATTAGAGTAAGCTTGAGTCTTCGATCTGAGCCGGAACTTTAGTAAATTAAAAAAAATAGAGTGACTGTAAGCCCCACTGTCAGCAAACACCTAAATGATGATGTTAGCGATAATGTCATCGCACTAAAATACAAAATATTTAGTGAATTTTTTAAATTTTTTATTTTTTAATAAATTAATAAATTATTTATTATATAAATTTAAAAAATAAAAAATAAATAGAAATAAAATTTAAAAAATTACTATAAACACGTGACAGTTCAATGTTGTTTGCTTCGATATTGATGATACTGATCACCACTCTCTAGCAACTATTATTTTCATGGCCCACACATTAGACTTTTATCCCATAAAAGTCATCCCAATTTTACGTACATTCCTTAAAGAGTGGCATGCTTGTAAACAGAAGTTGGTCATAAATAGAAGCAACCTTTATTAGTTGTTGGCATGTCGCGCTCACTTTATTTTTTTAAATTTACTAAGCTCCCAACTCGGGTCCGAGACCCGAACTCACTTTGATTTTTTTTTATATTTATTTTTTAATTTTTTTGTTTTATAAATTTAAAAAAAATTAAAAACATCATAAAAAATAATTAACTTTCTTTTATTTAAATGTTTGATTTTTAAAAAAATAAAAATTTTTATTTGTAACAATTCACTTTTTAAATTTATTTAAAAAATTTTTTATTTGTAAAAAAAATAAAAAATTAAATTTGTAAAAAAAATAAAAAATTAAATTTGAAATTTTTTTTAACTTTTTTATTTTTAACATTTTTACAAATAAAATTTTTTTAAAAAATTACTGTAGCAATTTTTTGTTTTTCAATTTTGTTTTCTTTTTTAATTTATTTTTAATATAAATTTCAATTTTTTATTTAATAAAATTTATATAATTAAATTTATTATTTTTTTATCCTTTACAATTTAAAAATTAAAATTTATATTTAAAAAATTTTAAAAACAAAAAATAGCTACAATACAACTGTACAATCCGACCACAATGTGTTTGGTACTATAGCTATAGGACTACTGTAGTAATTTTTTTATTTTTAAAATTTTTTATTTAATAAAATTTATATAATAAATAATTTTTTATTTTTAAATATACATAATAAGTAAAAAGTGATAATATTAATTTTTTTTTATTTTTTAAAAATTTATAATTTTTTGTAATTTTTTATTGAAATAAAATTTTTATTTTTTCTAAATAATAATGTTATTTTTTAAAAAAATACATAATAAATAATTTTATTTATAATTTAAAATTTTCCTTATTAATTTTTAATTTTCTTTATTAACTAAATAATTTTTTTATTTAAACACTTGCTTTTTTTAAAAATAAATATTTTTATTTGTAATTTTAAAAAATAAATATAAAATAATTAAATTTTTATTATGGTCAGACCTTTTTTTTTATTTTTTATAATTAACAATTTTATTTATTTTATTAAATTTTTCTTTTTATTTTTCTTCCATAACTAAATAATTAAGTTATTTATTTTTATAAAAATAAATAATGAATAATAAGTTATGATAACTTAATTTTTATTCTTTAAAATTTTTTAAACATTTTTTAATATTTTTATATTTTCTCTAATAGTTATATAAAAAAATATATTTTTAATTATTTTATTTTTTTAAAATTTACATAATAAATAATAATTAATGAAAATAATTTTTTTATTTTTTAAAATAAAATTTACATTTTTATGTAAATTTAATTATAGTAAAATTTATTGTAAATAAATTTAATTTTATAAATTATTATTTATTATGTAAATTTAAAAAAATAAAGAAATTAAAATTAAAAGAATTAACGTACGTATTATAATTTTATAATTTAAATATTTATGATTTATAGTTTATGTGAGAATAAATTGGTCATGATGATAAAAGAATTTTAATTATTTAAAATTTAATTATCTGAAATTTACGTGTTGATAAAATTAAATTAAAGTTGATAAAAATTGTAAAATTAAATTAAAATTGGTGAAAATTGTAAAAAGGATTAAATAAATAAATAAATAAGGGGTAATTTTCGAAATTTTTCATACTACTTCTCTCTGTAATATTGATACCCTTTATCTCTTTGGTTTTTCTGTCTTTTTTTTCCTTTAATTATATTAATTTTAGGTTTTCTTGTAACTGAATTTACTAATTGTAATGGGTAATGAAGGAACTGGACGACTTGAAGACAAGGTTAAAGGAGATGGAAGACGAAGCCACCGCTCTCAGAGAGATGCAGGCTAAGGTTGCAAAGGAAATGGGTTCCACACAGACAAGGTATTTCTTCTTTTCATTTGTTTCCTATTTTTCTTTTCGTAACCTAAGTCTTTTTAATTTTTTTCAAATATTAATCTTGTTGACCAGTATAAAAAAAAAAAAGATATAGTGTTTTGTTATTGGGTTTAATCTGACCTTTTTTTTTTTTCTTTCTTTTGGTACATTAAATTTTTTATTCAACGATCTTTTTGTTTCTTCTTTGATAAAACAATGATGTATCTTCTTCTGAACTTTCTTTTCTCCTGTATCTCATATTAGATCGTAGTAAGTGGTCTTTCGAAAAGATTGAGTCACCAATTAATGTGCAGGATTGAATTGGCTCAATAATCCTATTGGATTGAAGTTGGTTAGTTACTATTTTGTCCTGCACTCAGGTGATATTGAAAAACAAAAAAATGAAAGTTTGTGTGGTTTCTTTTAGATATAGTTACTCTAAAAATAGAAGCTTGATGTAGAATTTTATTGGTTTTCAACTATTTTGGTAACCAAGTCGGTAGATTGTGTATGAATGGAACAGAGATACATAATTTATCTGTCAAGTTCTTTTTTTGACGCTAGCTGGTTTTTAGATGTTGAATGGGCATAGTATGTAAATTTGGTTGAATTTTATATGGGCATTGTTGTTGAACTCTTATGGAGAATGAAAGGATGAAATCAATCTGAATTATATGCCTGTTCTTTTAACATTTTGGCAGCTCAATAATTAGAACAGTTAAGAACTTTCTCCTTGATGATAAACTCGAGTAAATTTGCTATGCCTTTGTATCTTACACATAGAGGTGGCAATTTGAGTTCTCATGTCGTGTCAAATAGAAACTAACCGAACTTGAACCGTTAAATAATCGTATCAAAAATTGAAAACCTTAATCCGACACAATTATTAAACTATTAAATTGGTTGTAATCGTTTTACGCGTTTAACATTTTTTTTTATATTTGAATATACTTTTATAATATTTATGGTATTATTTACTCAAATGCTAATAAATTTTATTCTAAATATCTTTTAAAACGTGACAAGCATATAGCTAATTTTTTTTTTAAAAAAATAAAATATAAAATAAATTTATTAAATCATAAATAAGTTAATACGACATAATTACTTAAAAAATTAATCGTGTCATAAATAGATTTTTAATCATATCGTATCGTATTACTCATTTAATAATCGTGTTATTATAGATTAATTTGAACTTGCAAATTTCATGTCGGTTCGATGGGTTGTGTCAAAAATTGTCAACTCTACTACACATAATATATTTATACTATTGTGAGAGATGATGATCTTGTCTTTGATCCTTCTATTTGTTTTTCTTGTTTCAGCAACTGTTTGAGGCGTTGTTTTTTGGAATTAATGAATTGATTTGATAACAAGGAATAATACTTATAAGCATGAAGAATTTGTCTTTGTATAGCTTTCCTCGATTCTATCTGACATTTTGGATTTTGTGTGCCAGTAGATCCTGCTGTTGGAACTACATCTCATCAGACATATCGGAAGGAAGTAGATGCACGGTCGATTTTTGTTGGCAATGTGAGACTTCATTTACTTTATTTGCTTGCCTTAGTAAATTTGTCTTTCCATTAAATATCACATGAAACATATATTTCATTATTGTTTGATTCTTGATGCAGGACTGAAAAGCTCTGTGTTGAAGGATCTTAAATTGAGCATTATAACTTAGATTTTAGGGTCAAGAGGTTGATGTGAATAGGTTTTAGAACAATTGGGATTGATTTATCGTGAAAGATTTTAATGTTTAGGATTATTTAGGTGCTGGAAATAATAGAACAGTTGTAGAATCTTAGAACAATGTAAAAGATGATCAAGGGATGGAACATAAGCAATCATATCTAGGGTCCTAAGCAACTGCATGAGGGAAAGAAGGCATTACACCGTCAAATAAAGCGTCAAAACTTTATATAATCTGGTTTATTATCTCTATCTTGCTTCGATTTAATTGCAGCTATTAGTTCTCAAAAACCTTGTAAGAATAGGATTCTTAATGAGGAAGCAATTAGCTGTCAGACTAGGGAAGAACAATAGAAATTTTTTCCAAAATCCAAACTAGTTGGTTAGTAAACTGTCTTGGGGTGGCAGAAGAGGTTTGGGATTCGAATGCTGCTCACACCAGGGTTAGAAATGTGTTTGGTTTATATTTGTATAATATTAAAAAAAAAGGATTTAAGAATGTTGTGGATTGAACTTGTGGGTTAACAAGTTTAAGGAGTCTTGAGCAAATTTGAAATTAGAACTCCTGAAATGAACTGTAACACTACCATTGCATTATGTTTTACATAAAGTTTTCTTATCAAGCTTTTGCACATATATGAAATTTTAATTGAATCTGCATTGACTAAGGTTCCGAGTAAGGCCCACATCACTAATCATCAAACCTGCCTGTCCTTGAGTTCATCAATTCTTTTAGCCAAAGTAATGCTTCAACTATTAATGATGGATATTTGTACACACACATTATGGTTTTCACTGTTCACATATACCTCTCTTCATGCAAGTAGATTTTTGTAAACCCTTTTACATTGGTACTTGTAACTGCCTACGTTCACATCTAAATGTGCATGCATACATTTAACACGTTGATATGGCTAATTTACTTTATTTGCTGTCTTGGATTACTTTTTCTTATTTGTAAGGTATTTGTGCATGTAGCTGGTACTCTAAAAGATATTGTCTATAAGGTCATTTCCATATAATGATTGTAAATTGCATTAATTTGGCAAATTATGCTTTGTATTACTTTAACAGGAAACTGATCTACAAATTTGCATGCCTAAATGGCATAGATGGATTTATATCTATGCTTTTAGTTAACTCTTGTCCACAAGATCATATTAGTATCATCATATGTATCAAATTACATTCAATTTCTGTAACTTTGATTAGGAAGCTACAATTGTATTTTAATGCCTATATTGCTTTGTTGAAAATGTGATTATGCCTGAATGACCGAGATATAGTCTTATTTGACTATGTGTCTTCAAGATCATGCATTATGTTGTCACAGTTTGTTAGGTTGTTATCTTTGCTTTTTTTTCCTTCTTTCTGGTGAATGGTTCTTTCGTATCTCTACCCACCATACCTTTTGCAGCTGCAAGAACCTATGGTTAGGTAATTTTACATTTTAGTCTATGAATTTTTTATCTGTTTCCATCAGAAAAACTGATTGACTGCTTACGTATGATGGGTATAGGGAGACAACCTAAAAGACAGAACTGGTCAAGTTTTATTAATAGAGACCTTGAATCGGCAGTCTTCCATAGCCATCGTTTGATCTTGTTTGAAATTAAGTAAATAAGTAAAGTAAAAGGTAGAACTGACATTGAACTTCCACCTAGTCTAACACTAGCAGGAATTTAGATCTGGCTAAATAGTGTTATAGGATTATAGGGTACATGCATGCATATGCAGAAGTTGGAGTGAATTGAAAAGAGTGTAAAAGTATTGGCAAAAATGTTGTCCCTTTAATTTCCTCTGAGCCTTCCACATTGTACAAGGAAAATAAAAGATCAACTGAACAGAAAAGTGTGATGTATATTATAATGCATTATTGAATGATTTGATTAGATTTTTATCTTATTGGAAATAATTTCATTCTCTTAATCGTGGCCATCCAATTGTAATTCTTTTTACCTCTATGTTGTCATCTATTTAGGATAGGGTAATAATCTAACCTTCTTTTCTTGTACTTCAAGAAGTCATTTTTATTTGACAAATAGTCTGTTCGTGATAATATAGAAAGCCAAAGTGTATTTGGTGTTTATAACGAAATAGCTTTAACCTTTAAAATGTTTTATGTTTTAAGATTTTCTGGATAAAATGGAAGTTGTATTGTTGACCAGGCATGACCTAGTTTTCTGAATAAATCCCAGTCCACTTGATATTTTATTAGAGCTTTTGTACAGTTTATAAGAAGTGTGCACCCTTCTAGATTTACAGTGTGCAACCTTCTAGTTTTCTCGACAAATAAACCCTACTCCAATTTTTTTTTTTTCTTTTTGGCCTAAGCATAAAATTAATATATATATATATATATATATAACTATCAGAAAAATTTACGAGAAGAAAGGAGATTCTTACCTTAAAATTAAGGACAAATAGTACCAAAGAGCAAAAAGATCACAGAGCTCTATAATGAAGAATCTCAACTGAGCAAAAATGAAGAATCACTACACAGCCGTCAAATTCCAAACCCTTTTAGGTTATAGCCACTTCCCATCGAAGAAGAATGAAGAAGAAAGAGACATCTACAAACTCTGCACTGATAGAAGCCCAAAGCGAAGCCTGGACCTTCACTTTGTCCCAAAGTTGCAAAGATTCCTTCCGAGCGTCATTCTAAAAAATTATCAAGTTTCTCTCATTACGTGACCTCAAAAGATGGCCAAAAGTATGCATCAATTCAAATCCTACTCAAATTCAAACAAGGAAAATAAAAACAACTACTACGACATAAAATAAGAAAAGAAAACAAAACCTTTAAATGGAAAAGAAATAATCCTAGTTAAGTGTTTATTCTTTCATATATAACTAACATATATGCTTTGGGCTTGTGTGGTTCATGTATATTGGCAGGTGGATAGAAGATCACATCATGCATTACTAGTAAAAATTAAAAATTAAAAATTAAAAATAAAAAAATTTGTACATGGGCAGTTTCTTCATATTTTTGTTAAATTCTAGAGTTGTGTTGATGTTGGTCTGTGATTCCTTGTTGCTTTGGTGATCTGGGGACTAACAATCTTTTCTCAACTGTCTTTTTTTTTTTTTTTTTTTTTTTTTTTTTTATGTTTTTCAGCCATAACAGATTGCATAGATATTGAATTTTTTTTCAAAAGCTGTCGTACCTATTTTGAATTTGTTAAGATGACTAAAAGTTGGGGACAGTCTTTGCTTTGGTTTTGTTATTGTTTGGTAAATAATTTGTGAACATTTGAAATGATGCATGATTTATTAACAATCTACATTTCACAATTTTGCACGATCAATGATCAAACTATCTGGCTGTGTAAATGTACCTGGAATTAGTATCTTAGACCATTCTACTTCTAGTTTTGTGGTAGTAACGAGTACCTCTATTTATTTAATTAATATATTTCTTCACTGGCCACAAAGTCTTTGGATTATTCTTGTACCCCTGAAGAAGTCCAGCAGCATTTCTAGTCATGTGGAACGGTGAATATGGTCACTATTTGTACTGATAAGCATGGCCGACCAAAAGGTTATGCATATGTGGAATTTCTTGAACCAGAACTTCATGGCCGCCAATTGAAAGTATAGCAACCCTTATTTGTGTTTTGGTTTATACCCCTTTTTTGCAGTTAAATTACTTTACACTGGACTTAGATTCTATATTCTGTTTTTTTTTTTCTTTCAATCTGTATTTTGACTTAAAAAGTTTTCTATACCAATGTAGGTAACTGTTAAGCGGACCAATGTACCTGGGTTGAATCCGCGCCGGCCCAATCCTTTTATGCCATACAATCTAGGGGTGCAGTTATACCTGCTTATTTCTACTCTCCTTATGGTTATGGGTATGTATTTCTTACAATTGCGCTTATTAGCGGACTAACTTAATACTCTTTTCTTGCTATGTATCGTCTTTGAATTTTGAACATGGATGAACCTTGGCACTTTCTTTTATATGGCAGGAAGGTCCCAAGGTTCAGAATGCCAATGCGTTACAGCCCTTACTACTAAAGGCTCAATCTTGCTTTGACACAGCGCTGGTTCAAGATTGTGAGAAACATTCAAGAAAAACACAATTTGCTACTTTTTCGCTTCCATGGATGTTAAAGGGTTTTCAGAAGATTGCAAGGAATTTTCGCACTATGGGTGATGTGAAAAAGAAATGAGCATTTAGGATTGTTGAGGATAAAAGAGTGTAATTATGATGTTTTCAGCGTTGATATTGGTTATCTAAGCAAATCTAATGTTTAAATTTCTTTGTAAAGCTCCTTTTGCAAGTGTTGCTGCCTGTTATAGTTAGTTTGTGGGTTTTATTTGTCTTCTTCCCTAGTTTCCATTGATTCTCATGAAAAGATATTTGTTGGTAAGGAAATTTTTGTAGGGGAAATGATATATATATATATATATATATAAATTCCTAAGATTTGGTTGATTGTAAAAATATTTATGCACATTTGTTGATCAGTTTTGCATTCAACGGTTGCGAGTTGGAAGGCAACGAAATTTGTTTAGGGAGATATTATAATATCATTCTTTACAATACTCTCTCATGGTAGTATACATATTGTTGGTTAAAATTCAATTGTTTCATAAATTTGTAAAATAAATTTATACAGATAATAATAATAATAATAATAAGAATTGGGGAAGTATAATTACAAGTACTATTGATAAATTGGTCTGAATCCTCAGAATTTTTCTCTACTTAGATTCCTGGGATATTTTCTCCCTGCCCTTCCCTTTAGTCTCCAAAAATGTCTCTCGCCGCCACTTCTCTTCTCTCCTCCAAGCCTTTCTTATACCGCCACCATTCTCTCCTACCTTCCTCAGCCAGAACCACCGCCACCCTCAAACCCATCTCAGCCGTCCATTCTACTGACCATGCAAAGTCAACCGTCGCCACAAAATGGAGCTTGGACAGCTGGAGGAACAAGAATGCTCTTCAACTCCCTGAATATCCAGACCAGGCCGACCTTGATTCTGTCCTTCAGACCCTCTCGACTTTCCCTCCCATTGTGTTCGCCGGAGAGGCGAGAAGCCTTGTAGAGAAACTTGGGCAGGCTGCTCTTGGTAACTCCTTCTTGCTTCAGGGTGGTGATTGTGCTGAGAGTTTCAAGGAATTCAATGCCAACAACATTCGTGACACTTTTCGTGTTCTTCTTCAGATGAGTGTCGTCCTTATGTTTGGTGGCCAAATGCCTGTTATCAAGGTTATCGCATTTTCTTTTATTTTTTTAGATTCTACAAATGGGTTGCTAAAGAAAAAATAATAATTGAATCACTGTTCTTTTCATATTAGTTTATGATTTTAGAAATTGTTTCGGTGCATATGGGAATTGAGTTTGAAAGACTGGTTTTTTTTATTGTTGTGATGTGATTATATAGGTATTTAGATTGTTAACTATTAAACAAACCCACAATCACAGTCGATATTTATTTGCATCCTATGAGTTTGTTATACTTTGAAATTATTGTAGAGACAATGTATGATTGATTTTCTTGGGTTTGTTTATTTTAATTAGTAATACTATGATTCATAATGGAAATGAAATAATTACGTTTGCTCTACTGTTATTGTCTAATTTTATGTCACTTAATTGAGTTGGTACCAAGATAGAGATTTTGCATAGTTAGGGAGTCGTGTTAATTTGCCGTAGATGAGGTTGATTGGTGGCTATTTCCCTTTGCTTGATTATATTTGACAGTATATGCATATGGAAGTGGAATTTAATGATTGATAATGTGGATATGACTATTTAGGTGGGGAGGATGGCTGGTCAATTTGCAAAGCCGAGATCAGATCCATTTGAAGAGAAGAATGGATTGAAGCTGCCAAGTTACAGAGGTGACAATGTGAATGGCGATGCATTTGATGCACAATCAAGAATTCCAGACCCCCATAGGATGATTAGGGCCTATTGCCAATCTGTGGCAACTTTGAATCTTATAAGGGCATTTGCCACTGGAGGTTATGCAGCAATGCAGAGAGTGACCCATTGGAATCTAGATTTTACGGATCACAGTGAGCAAGGGGATAGGTATGTCTTCCTCCTTAAGAAAATTGACATACTTCTGGTGGATGTGCTCTGGAAATTCATTAGTAGATTGAGTTTTAATGATTTGATTCTTTTTTCCCATGTGGATAAGATGTTATGGTTGACTGTTGATTTTGAATTTATTAACCATTTGGTGTTCAACATTATTGTGAAATTCATCTTTAAGGACCACCATTATCAAAGTTCAATTTTGTCTTCTTAGGTTTATGACATTGATAGATATTATACACCCTCTTTATGGGACAATCAAAACTACATAATTTTGTATAATGTATGAAGTGGTGGAAGGAAAAAAATTGTTATTATTCAGGTAAAAGTTAAGGGGAGAGGAGCGAGTTTCTCAATCTCCTTATGCATTTGGCAGGGAGAGAAGAGAGAGAAATACGGAAGGCTAAATTTGTAAGCTAGTGTTTTTTCTTTGAAGTTGTTAACCTGCCTCCAATCCACACATCCTGGATAAAAAAATTTGGTGGGCTTGAGGGGAATGCATTGGGTGCCTTCTTCCCCTTTTTTTCCCTTTTGCTCCTCTCTTTGATACCAAAAAAAGAATCCAAGTCTTTCAATTTCTTTTACTTCTCCCTTCTCAATCATGCCACTTCTCCTTTCAACCAACCATACTGTGAGAGTTAGTGTTGCTTATGCTTAAGGGGATTCTTAAATTAGAGAGTCAAGCTCGTGAAATTCCATTTTCATCCTTTCCTCAATTTTTATATTTTATCATTCTCACATGCTTATGAAAAAAGTGAAAACAAAAGTAAAGGCCAAAAAATACATAAGGCAAAAATACAGTCTGTTGTGCCTCAGAAATGGGAAATATATTTCACCATTGGCTTGAGTTTGAACTGGATAAGTTTTGCTTAGTGCATGGAATCTAATCTGTTTGATTTTTTGTTTTCCTTTTTTTTTTTTATGGTTGGTCTGGTTGAATAGGTATCGTGAACTGGCTAACCGAGTTGATGAGGCACTAGGATTTATGGCTGCTGCAGGAATGACAGCCAACCACCCAATCATGACTACAACAGAGTTTTGGACATCTCATGAGTGCTTGCTTTTGCCTTATGAACAAGCTCTAACTAGGGAGGATTCGACTTCTGGGTTTTACTATGACTGCTCTGCGCACATGCTTTGGGTTGGGGAACGCACCCGCCAACTAGATGGTGCTCATGTTGAGTTTTTGAGAGGAGTTACAAATCCCCTTGGTATCAAGGTACAATTACCTTTCTTTTTATTGTCATATTTCCTCTGCCAGTTTTCATTAGCCTGGTAATGTTAACAAGATATGTAACTTTAGCTATATTCAGTTTGCAAATAATTTTCATTGCTGGGTTGTTTATATTTGTAAGTGTTTGTATGTTACTCTTGTGTCCATATACATGCGTTTTGTCAAGCAATTAAATTGGACGGTGATTGACTATATTTTATAACTAAAATGATTATATTGTGATGCAGGTGAGCGATAAGATGGATCCAAATGAGCTAGTTAAGCTCATAGATATCCTAAACCCCAAGAACAAGCCTGGTAGAATAACAGTGATTGTAAGGATGGGAGCAGAGAACATGAGGGTTAAGCTTCCCCATCTGATCAGGGCAGTCCGTAGAGCAGGTCAAATTGTCACTTGGGTTAGTGACCCCATGCATGGCAACACCATCAAAGCCCCTTCTGGACTCAAAACCCGTTCCTTTGATGCTATAAGGGTATATTTTGCATTATGTTCAAGACTTTTGTACATTTGCTTTATAAACTTTGTTTGCTTGCTTCTATTGTTTTTGAATTGTGAAAATCCTACAGGACGGTTCTTGTTTTCTTGATATGCATTGTAATTACACTGCTCATACTCCTCATACTGTCAAAATCAAGTTACTGAGTTGCATTTTGGGTCATCAATCTGAACCATGGAAAATGTTTCTCGCAAAAGGTCTTCAACAAATCCTTATGTATTTGGATCTCTTGACCTGTATGTTCCTTAAGTTGGCTTGCTAGCTAGGACAACGTATTACTTATTGCTTAGTGATTAATGTGTCTGAAACATGGTAACAGAGGCATCATATGTGTCAGACAACAATCAATCAGTGCATCATCTTGGCCTACTTTTTAATGATAAAAATTTTGAGACTTGTATTTCTCCACTGTGATTGACACTCTAGTAGCAAAATCTAAACATGTTTAATTTAAAATCTCATTGGTTTTCCCCTCGTCTTAAATCACTCTTTAATAATGTTATCTTTCTTATTGTTTGTGCTGATAGGCCGAGATTAGGGCCTTCTTTGATGTGCATGATCAAGAAGGAAGCTACCCTGGTGGAGTTCATTTAGAGATGACAGGGCAGAATGTGACAGAGTGCGTTGGAGGCTCTCGAACCATCACCTATGATGATTTGAGCTCACGATACCACACCCATTGTGACCCAAGGCTTAATGCTTCTCAATCTCTAGAGCTTGCCTTCATTATCGCTGAGCGGTTAAGAAAAAGGAGGCTTGGATCACAGCATTCCTTGGGCAATATTTGAGTGTAGAAGGTTTTGAGCTTATGATGCTTATGCATGGTTCAAGAAAGTGGATTTGAGGAATATCTATGTTTGCAAAGTAGCAGCGTTGCGTTGGAATGGTAGAGAAAACATTTGGCCTGTTAGTTTCACTTCTGCTATGATAAAACTCTAGAAGACCCTACAATTCTGAGGTCACAGCAAAAGAATAGTTTGATGGTATGTATCTATATATGCTGGAACTAGTGTTTGCTTGTTTGAAAGGATTCTAATGTTTCTATTGTGCTCGCCTTATATGATAGAATTTCTATTTTATGTACATATGTCTTTATGCTGTTATTTGTTAGTTCAGATCTGGTGATGATTGCCATGAAGTTGTTTTCTGTGAAAATGGTTGATACATAAATACATACATACTAAAATTTGTCGTAATAAACAATAACTTCGATAAATTTCGTCGAAAAAGATTGATGTAAAATTGGTCTCCCTTAATTAAATTCGTCGATATTATTATTTATCTTGATAAAATTTGTCGAAATTACCATTTATTTAAGTGAATTTTTATTAAAGATATTGTTTATTATCTAATCAGAGATAATTTTATCTAAATAATAAATTTTTAATTTTAAATATAATAAAATTTTAAGTTTAATAATAAATATAATTGGTCGTACATTAAATTTTAATGTTTTATATATAATCAAATTTTACTGAAAGGTGCCAGCTGGCTATACACTAATGCTAATAATAATAGCCAAATCTCGTGTTCATATAAATAATAATAATTTTTAAAATATTTAACCGGCCGGCCCTTGGGGAGATATAATTCCCGTAGCCTTATCCTCGAATTCAAATTCAATTATTGTTTGCGTTCTGCCAATATTGCATAGCAAAAAGCCAATCTAACTTTACTTTTCATCACTTTATATATATATATATATATAACAGAGATGGTGAAATTTTTAAACCTATTTACATTCATGACCTAAAATTTAAATTTTTTATATTTAAAACTAAATATTTAATATAGATAAAATTATCTTTAATTAGTAAATTAATAAATAATATTTTAACAAAATATAAATTAATAAATTCGATAAAATTTATCGAAAATAATTAAATTGAATTAATAAACAGTATCTTTTTGATGAAAATTAATTGAAGATAACTAAAGAAAATTGTTAAATAATAATATCAAAAAATTTATCTAAAATACACAGTAATGTTGACAAATTTTATTAAAAAAAATTATTATAAAAATAATTTTTTTTAAAATTACTCTTTATCTCGATAAATTTCATCAAAATTATTATTTATCTTAACAAATTTTTATTAAAAATTACTGTTTATCACTTGATTAAAAATAATTTTATTTAAATAATAAATTTTTTTATCTTGAAATATAATAAAATTTTAAATTTAATCATATATGTAATTGATGATAAATAAAATTTTAATATTTTATATATTATCAAATTTTACTGAAAAGTTCCAGCCAGCTATACGCTAATGCTAAATAATAATAGCTAAATCTCGTGTTCACATAAATAATAATAATTTTTAAAATATTTAACTGGCCGGTTCATAGGGACATATAATTCCCATAGGCTTACCCCCGAATTCAAATTCAATTATGGTTTGCGTTCAGCCTACATAATCTAACTTTACTTTCATCACTTTTTTTTTTTTTTTATTTGGAAGAGAATTTACACGTCATCCAAAACGACAAACCAACCTCATATATATATATATATATATAAATATATAGATATATATATATATATATCTGTATATCTACATGATGCCACGTCTCTCCATATCTCCGCCCAAATTTTGTCACGTGCACATTCCCTCCCGTCAAATCATAGTCTTACATACCAATGTCTGCGGATCCCACATCGCCGGCAACAAATACTTGCGCCCGTTTATCCCGTGTGCATTGTAGCTCGCACCACTAACCTTATCCACCAAGACCCGACCCGGATATCCCGGATACGCACCCGATCCAAACCTTCCCGTACAGGCCGTGGCGGCTTCTAGCGGCGAGCTCGCGGAGCCTTGGAAATACCCGTTATTAAACGGGTTGGTAACGGTGTTAGCCAAGAGGGTAGCCAAGTTGATAATCATCCCATCAATGCCAACGTCTCCGTTGGGCGCCACTAACGGCGGGGTTTGCGGGCCGTAAATGGGCTGGTGGAAAGGCCAGGCGCAATAGCCAGGGCACTGAGACTCGGAGTTTCCAACCCAAATATAAGTTCCCCGGGCTGACCCACGGCCTGGCAAAGTAGAGCCGTGAGTCCCACACCTATTCATGCAGAAGCGGTCAACGGCAACGTCCTTCGCCGTCAAAAGGACGTTGATAGATGAGGTTAAAGTATTACTCACTTTCTTAGATAAAGCCAGTAAGTGAGAAGTTTTGAGTGACTTTCCAAGCGAGTAGTTTTCTAAGAGGATTTGATGACGTACGACGAGGTTTGATGAACCTCTCTGGTATTTCTCGGTCGTTTTCCACCATGATGACGTGGACGGCTGAGGGGCACGGTTAGAGTTAAGGGAGTGGATGAAATCGACGATTATGGAGCGTTGGATGGGAGTGAACTTGCCGTACCAGATGAGATTAACGGTGACGTTGCCTTTGAGAAGAGCGCCGTTGTGGTATTTGAGGACGAGGGGCTGCTCCTGAACTAAGGCAGTGAGTGCAGGAGAAGGAGATATAAAACAGAGGAAAAACAGGAAGGCAAGATGGTAAATACTTGCCATGAGTGTGGGCAAATAGATTTGAAAGTGAGTTTTGACAGATATTGGAGTGGTCTATCTGGAGAGGAAAGGGGAGAAGTGGAGGCAATATTTATAGTAGGAGGATTTTTAAAGCAAGACAGCTGTAGAAGAGGGATGGCGTCAACTTTGAGGAGTGCCACGTGGAAATATATTATTAGTTGGGAAATGTGAAGAAGGTTTGCCAGGCTGTAAGGTTCTTCTGGTGACGTGGTGGTGTACTGTGAATGTGATTGAGAATTCCCGCTGAAGATGTGAACCACGCATGATATTTTTAAATTCCATTAACATTATTTACGTTAATTCATATATAAAATTTACATATTAATTTAAACATTTAACGGTTATTAAAAATGTCTACTGACAATACATTTGTGTATTGTTATATTTATTTTTAATTTTTTTAATTTAAATATTAAATATTTTATATTTTGTATGTTATATTTTAAGTTTTAAATTTTAATATTTTTATATAAATTATAAAATATTTTAAATTTTATGTGGTAAAATATATATATATATATATATTAGCGGGGGTGGATCCCATTCTCTTGGTTATATGAAAAATGATGAAATATCATTGATTGATTGTTTTTAACTACTCATAACGTGAGATGAAAGTTTTAAAGACTGCTTCACTACTTTTCAAGTATTATTTACATTAATTTAGTCACGGAAATAAAAGAAGCTCCTGATAAAATACTGGGACCTGATCAGCAGCTAAGTGGGCCCCCGGGTTCCCCCAAATGGCCTTGAGTTACGCTGACGTCACCTTTTTTTTTTTTTTTTTTTTTTACTTTAGCAGCTTAAAAAAAAGACTTACTATTGTGAGGACGACCTCATTGTAATTACTGTGTGTACTTCCACACTGTTATTTTAATGTAAAATAATGAAGGAAGAGAACAAGGTGAAGGAAGCAGGAACAAGGAGGAAGGTTGGTGGGCAGGGGAATGGGGTCCGGTGTGTGTGGAAAGGGACGAAATTGTTTTGGTTTTGAAGATTTTGCGTGTGTCCCAAGCCCCGAACAAAGAAACATTTCTTCAACAACTTTACCGAAAGTATGCAATTCCCCAACGTTGCCGTTCAAAAATGGAGGCGGTGCCAACTCTGGGACTGTGAGCCTCATTTTTATTTTATTTGGGTAAAAATAAAAACAAAAATAAAAAGAACATATACACTTAAATTTAATCAAATATATCCCTTTAATTTTATTAATTTTAAAATTAGTCATTAATTAATTTGATACATAAATTTGAATTCTAATAAAATAATAATAATAATAATAATAATAATAA
>JAXCLQ010000010.1:4161614-4177107 GCA_035584115.1 Cedrela odorata | reverse complement strand
TTAAAGATTCAAATATATGAAAAAATTACTAGTAATCGATTTAGAGTTTCAAATTTAAACATTGTCACGTTCTGAACTTGGGGTCCACTTGTAACAATCGTTACAGACCCTTATGATACACTCTCTAAATCCAGAATGTATCAAGAGAGCTTGTAAGGCTTACTTGTAAATCATAAATCCTGAAAACAGTTTGCAAATAAAACATTTTCATTTATGGGATCATCATTAAAGAATTGATCATTCATGATTAATTCCTCCATAACAATTATCAAATAGTAAAACAATATTATGAAAATCATTTTTCATTCAGGTTGAACAAACATAATCATTACATAAATATTTAGTTTACAAATACTTTACAAAATTCAAATACATTTATCTAGTAGGATATACTACACATATAAGTTAATAAGAAAGCCTAGCCTGAGTGTTATAGGCTCTTTGCTGCTACCATTAGCTCGATGAGAACTAATGCTCCTAACTTGAAAGTTGTGATTATGAGGAGTGAGTATACAACTATACTTAATGAGTAAATAAAGTATATACATGTATACATACATGCATATATTTCTAAATTTATGATATTGGGATTTTTCTTCACATATATTTAAAATACATATGCATGTTCGTTTAAATCAATTAACTGTAAACCAATTCAAAGGTATGCATTTAGTGTAAACAACCAAACTGAACTGGCCATACTTTCTTGATTGCTACCTTGGCCGAGGCAACGTCGAAAATCATCAATGAGTCTTTTATGCATAAAACCATATATAATGCATTCTTATAAAACATAAACTATTCCTCATGTTTTGTAAAATCGATTATTTTCTGTAAAACATGCATTTTATAAAATAATTGTCCGTCTCACTGATGTTGTCCCCGAGTAGTCACTTGGTGACAAAGTGATTGTCCTCGTAATCCGTCAAATCTAAGATAGCCCTATCAAGCTGCCAAGACTTTCCATAGGGTATCTATAAAACCACGCATCTACGGTCGGTACATAGTAGGCTTGCCATGGCCTTTCCCCCTTATACCAGTCCCACTGTGGCTCCATTTACCTATACTGCCTCTTATATGTCCGTCTTTAGGCTAATTCCCTGTATATACAGTCAATAATATGGTCTACTTGCTATACAATAATAATTCGGCCTACTAGCCACATCACCAATATACATGCATAATCAAATCATTTTAAAATAATGATTTTAAAACATGTAATTCGAATTCGGCCTCTTTGGCCATTTCAGCAACTATATTCAATGAACAGTTAATAGCTGACCACACAAATATTTTATCCCAATATCCAAATAAATCATTTATAAACACATGCATTTCAAGCATTCTTTAACATGAAAACTATTTGTTTAATACACAAACATACATATAACAATATACACACTAATAAGTATACATATTCATATATATATAAATTTACTCACAACAAAGAGAGGGTAACCACTCCTACTACTGATCCTTGCACACATTAGGTCCTTCTTCTGAGTTCTCGGTACCTAATACCACTCATGCATATAATATAATGAATTTCACGATTCCAAATGATGATATCATGTTAATGATTTAAATATGAAATTGATGACATCAAAATATGTATTTGTATATTTTCGATAATGACTAAGTTTATTGTAATGTCAAGTTAATATGTGTTGATAAAATGGATTTAAACTTGTTAAGAATCAACTAAAGCGTGTATGAATATACTTGTAATCAATTTTAACAAATCTCTGTGAATAGTACTTTTAAAGTTTAACATGATCGATACGTTAAAGCAAAGAGATCGATATATGCTAAAGCAAAAGCCTTAGATGAAATCTTTAAGCTAAACGGATAGATACTATTGGAAAACAAATCGACACATTTGAAGCAAGTCGATACAAGAAAGTAAGGAGAATGATACTAACCAATTCTAGAGAGTTGCAAAACAATTACGAAGCAAATCAGATTGATACTTGAAGAAAGGAGATCGATACTCGTCAATTCTAGAGAGTTGGAAATTATTTACTAAGTGAACTGGATTGATACATTAAGAAGAATGGATCGATACTCAGAATGAAATCCTAACTCAGATTCAAACTATAGCTAAAACGGATTGATACTTACTGTTAATCGATACATACTGCTAATTTAAAACTCAACAGTAACTTTTGCAGTATTTATGGCAGACATTAAATACACTAAATCAAGTCGTTGGACACAAGTGACTTCACAAAAAGAATGAATATAAATAGAAGATAAAAAGACAAAGGGAATATACAGAGCTTATTGTGAATAATTGCAAAATATTCTCAAGAACATTCTCAATGTGAATAGTATATTTTCTCTCTCTACTATAAAATTTTCATTTCTTCTTGTGAGAGAAATTTTCCTTATACGAGCATATTGATACATTTGCTATAATATGAGAGTTTAAAAAATAATATTATCATTCCAAAACTATATTGGGTTTATCTTCACTCGAAGTTAAAAAAGATTGTATTGGGCTACTCTTCACCCGAAAAAAAAGTAAGTGTATCGTTGCCCTTCACCTTAGAAGGAGTTATAGTGGATTTCACTTGACTCGAAGAAATAAGGAGATAGTTGAATTTCGGTGGTGATCAATAACCGAGAAAGTAAATGTAGGTCAAGCATTGCTGAACCACTATAAACTCTATGTTTGTTTTTTCCCTTTACTATTTTATTTGTTGTACTACATTGCATTTATTTTAAAATTTTAATTTTCTAAAAACTCAATTCACCCCCCTCTTGGGTGTTGTTAACTGGGTCAATACCAAATAGTTAACCTATATGCACTAAATGCATTACTCGTGGAACATAGCTAAAATCTCTTAGTTTACACATTTCACTTCATAAGGCTTAACTAACTAAGTCCATTTATTTGATTTTCAACAATAAAATCACATGGCCATGAATATTCTAAACTCTTTGTCTAAAACAAATATACATATTCTGAATGTGAACTAACTCATATTTGAATATTATTTACTTCAATTAACCCAAATTAATGTAAATCTATATTTTTTACTCAAAATCAACATAAGTCTCGAATGAACAGTAAATCTTAAGATTTCAACATGTTATCAAATCTTAAATCAAGTTTATAACAGGTTTAATAGACCTACCTGGAACCTGTAGAGTCCTTAGACACCTCACATTGTCTTTTGAACACAAACCTCCCAAATTCTCTTTGAAACCTTAATTCCTTTCTTGCCTCTCTTTGCTGTTTCTTGGCCAAAAAGGATATCAAATTGATGTGGGAAGGATGGGTAATCACTTGGCCATGAAATTTAGAAGAAAACCACTAAGGATTTGAAGAGGTTTTGAAGACTAAAGAGAGATAGAAAGAGAAACATATTTTTAGAGAGAGAAAAAGAGAGTGAACGAATGAGAACACACTGGAAATGATTTTTCCCTCATAGATATTTATATAAATAAGTAAAATGGCCGAAATGCTCTTCAAGAGTCTTGGAAATTCCAAAATTACCTGTGGAACTTTTACCCAGATTTGTCAAAAGTATTAATACTTTTGGTTTGGGTATCGACCCATTTGGATTTGGGTGTCGATCCCTTTAGGTTGGGTATTGACCCATTCATGAAAATTCGATTTTGGAATTATTTTCGACTCAATGTATCGATACTTTTGCTTCTAAGTATCACTCCTTTGTAATGTATCGATCTAGTTCGTCTTGTAAATATTTTTCAACTCTCTGACTTGCCATGTATCGATACTTTTTGCAAAGTATCGATCCCTTTGTAATATATCGATCTGGTTCATCTTGTAAATATTTTTTAACTCTCTGTCCTGTCATGTATTGATACCTTTAATGAAGGTATCGATTTGGTCCATTTTGTAATTATTTTTGAACTCTCTGTTTTTAAATGTATCGATACTTTTTTCATACACATCGATCTAGTTAGTTTGTAATTTCATTCCAAGTCTCTGGCTTGCAAAATATCGATACCTTTCTTCATATGTATCGATCCATTCAGTGGGTATTGACCTGCAGTCCTTAAGTATCGATACTTTAGTGCACGTATCGATCTCCTTAATCTCATGTATCGATACTTTCTGCACAAACACAAATTTTCACAAAAATTTAAATTCTTTGACCTTGACCTCGCTCGCAAACCGGCTAGCGAGACTGCCGAATGCGTAGCGTAAGGCAATATGCGAAAACCCAATATATGTTAAATCTAACTTAATCAACACATTTAATCTTATACCATGAGCTGACTTAAACTTAACTAAGACTCGTTAATATGTCAACAAATCTTTAATAATGCATGTGTGAAAAGTGAATGTCATGTAATGAATATTCTATCCTTATGTTCAAAAAACAGGGTTTACAAACAATTTAGTTGACATTAAATAAATATGAAACAATAAGAATTTCTTCACCCCAAAAATATTTACAATCCCCTATAATGAACATTATTCCACTACTAATCTCATGTAAGTGATGATTTTTCCTTCTGGCTATCTTGTTTTGTTGTGGGGTATCAATACAAGCAGGTTAATGAAAAATATCATTTTCTTTCAAAAAGTCACTAAGAAAAGAATTAATTTTTTTTCCACTGTCAATGAAATTCTAACTAGGCAACCCAAGTTATGCTACCCAAAACCAATAAAAAGCAACTTATGAAATTTAATAAGTAAATAATATCAAATTAATTTATATGTGTAAGAATATATGTGCAACAACTATAAACACTTAAGAAAAAACACATAGATGGAGAGAGATCAAACACAATATTTTTACATGGTTCAACAACTCAAGCCTACATCCATGCCACCAAGCCAACCAAACTCGAGGATTCCACCACTTTTGGTGTTTTATTCTCAAAGACCTTCAATTGACTTCCCAATGCCAATTACTTTGGTGTCGATTAAACCACTCACAACAATTGACTTCCAAGGTGTCAGTATATTAACCTTTACAATGTAAGTGTTTCACTATTTTCCCAAGTACTCCCTAAAACTCACAAGTCTTAAATACAATGAAAAAAAAAAAATAGTACACAATGAAAAACTTTCTCAAAAGTAGATATTCAACTATATAAGAAAATTTGTAGAACCTTCTATGAATGAATGTAAAATTGATCTCAAGAATACTTCTAAGATGATATATGAATAACATTAAGTACAAGAAGATGACTTAAAAGTAAATTAGAAATGAGATTATATTGTTTTCAAAAGCTAGATGTTATGATCAAGTAAATTTCACTAAAAAGTAGCCATTATTTTACTGTTCACTGATTCAATATTAGGATGAATAAGAGTCACAAGTTCATTAATGTACGATTTTTTGTTCGATCGGTTCACTATTCATCTCGAATTTGAAATCAAAACCTAAATATTTCAGTTTAAAGCATTTTGACTTTTCTTAGAACAGTAAAAATATTTACTTTCACAAAATATAAAAATCAAACAATTAATTTTTTTTTTCAGTGAAATCAAGTTTGAAAAATGTTGGAGCTCATATTTGTTTAGCAAACATAGAAATCATAACAAATTAGTTTTTCTACAATGATAAATTATAAAAATTATTTAAGCTTAATATTTTGAGCTTGAATCTTCAACTTGATCTTGAGCTTTTTGTGATATGTTATTAACTTTAGAGTTTCTTGGAGATTTCTTGAACTTGAGATGATATTTCATTGAAGTCCAAAGCTTTCAAAATCTTTATACTATCAAATTAAACAATAAAGGTAAAGGAAGATTTTTATTAAGAAACAATACATCAATATTTGTTATCATTAAAATATAGGTTTCCAACGATCAATTCTAAAAACTTGAATTCGGGCTTGGAACTAGTTTGTAATCACGGTTTATAACTCTTTAAACACTCTCTTGATCTCATATATTTCTATAAAAAGGTATACCCCACATACTCTAGTATGCTCATTAATAAAAATGATTAACCACCTAATTCAATTCATATTGGTAACTCAGATATAATCCCCATATATGACTATGAATCAAATAAAATGGTTTAGATGCTTGATAAGAATGAAAAGGATAATAAAAAGGATAATGCTTGATAATTGACAAGTTTCATATTGAAATAACAAATGATTTACTCTCTTGAACAAAGATTAAAACAATTGTTTCAGTGGCTTGATAGCATTATTTGACTATTAATAGGACTAGAAATATCATTGTTGCTCACAGTTTAAGCTTGTTTAGACTTAAAGAAGGTTTTATCGAAATAATAGAGTCCATCAACTATCCTAGAAATAGCATTATTTGACTATTAATAGGACTAGAAATATCATTGCTATTCACAGCTTAAGATTGTTTACGCTTGAAAGAAATTTTTGTCTAAATAATAGAGTCCATCAAGTATACTAGCACTGTCAATCATTTTCACCGAATACAGGTCCTGAAATTCACAATAAGAATTAAGAAATTTGACAACACAATTAAAATCCTTGGTAAGTTTACTAATGGACAAAATGTTAATAGGAAAGAATAGGTACATAGAAAACGGGTTTTTAAAATTTGGAACCTTTTTGAGATAGAAAAACATTTATTGTAAAATATGAAGTTAATGTTATCTTTTGAAAATATATTTTAGTTTAACCAAATATTTGAGAGTGTATTTCAGAAAAATGTACAAAATAATTACATTTAAAGCCAAAATAATTTTAAAAATAGATTTCAATTAAAAATGTATTACACAAATTATATTTTAATGAGTAATTTATGAATAAATTTAATTACATATATTACAATAAAATATTTCAAAATTTTAAAAAACAAAATAAGCATGTTATGAATGAATTTACTTACAACAATAAGTAATGTTATGAATGAATTCACTTACAACAATAAATAACCAAACTTCTTATATCTTAACCTACTCAAAAGATCACTAATGTCCTATTAATAATTTAAGTTGACATTTACATTAGTACATTAACATAAACGTATTCCTAATGCATCTTTAATACTCTTAACCATTCTAATGTCATCTTTCAAATTTAATTGTAATAATTAAATGATATTTTAACGACTAACTTAACTTCTTACAAATTTAACCATAGATCACCTTTGTTTATATCTATGATTCTACATATTTACAAAGTTATAAAAAGACACATGTTGATTTTAATGAGTACATTTTTAAATTCTTAAAAGAATAAAAATTTTAAATTAAATTTTATTTTCAAGTATAAAACATTTGCTTAGTAATTTTCAAAAGTTGATACAATAATTTTAATAAAAAAAAAATAAGAAACTTTAGTATTTATAAATACATAAGATATTTAAGTAAACTTCAATTTCATTTAAAACTCAGAGAATGCTTAATAACATTTGATTTAACTCGGATCATTCAAATCTGTCATAGTTAAAAAGTTTCTCGACACTTTAGTTCCAAAATAAGTTGAAAATATTTAATTTCTTGGAGGTAATAAAATTTAAGACCCTTAAAATCTCATTTTAATATAAATAAATGAATTCATTGTAAACAAATCGTTATCAAGTAAACCATATTTTTCAATTAAACTAAGGTTAACAATAACTTTGCAAATTAGTAGTTTATTCTTCTTAATGCATAATTTCTTTATAAAAATTATAAATACTGTTCTTATAAGAATTTAATAACTATATGATAAAATACAAACTAATGTACACTAACTAATACAAAATTAATATATTCTATAAAATATATATTAAGTACAACGTAGAACATCCTAGGCTCAGCCAGCAGCCGAAGAAATGTTTTTCATTTCAAGCTATTGTTAAAGCCCATTTCTTTGACACTCAAACGACAAACAATAGAAAACGGCAGTTTCTATAAACATGTAAAACAGAAAATAAGTTTGCGAACATCATGCTTTTCTCGCTTATTCAGCACTCACAATTTCAAATACCTTTACCAAGTTTATCAATTAAAGCAGCAGAGCTGTTAATGTGAAAAACAATTGGTCAACCAATTGTTAATATTTCACGCCGGTAAATTGTGTCTGGATCAGAAGTTGAGCACCCTCAACTAACCGCTTCACTAATTCTCCTGCTGGTAGAATTTCCTTGATGAGGCCAACACCTTCGCCGGCATACATTGCCATACTTTCAATATCACCTGTTGTTGTTGCATTTGGTACAGTGCCAGTTAGACGACGAATTTCTTTTTCCTGTTTAAGAACAAAATAAGTCAGTGATATCCTAACAATGCTTTTAGCTTCATTTTGAACAGCTTAGAGCAAGTTCAAGTTTTAAAATGCTGGGAACATGCAATAGATGCAATTAATTGAACATTTGAACCATAGATAAAAATGACATAAACAGATAGATAACATGATTTTTTTAAAAAAAAAAATCCTCTCATACGGTGAAAAAGTCTCAAACATTGTGTTTAGGAAAAGAAGAAACTATGTATTATGATAATCATATTGCTAAAGTATGAGGAAGGTCGATTCTTACAACACCATGAATAATCGAATGACCAATGACCGGCTGGTTGACTTCATTTTCATGAGCAGGAATGGTTTTCCAATCATTGAAGAAAGGTGTATACAGGACACGTTGTGGTGCGTCAGGCCACCTTGCCCTGCCAAATACATCTGTATATGCAGTTTTGTCCATTTCAATCAACTTCCTCTTATATGTAGGATGCGCATAACTTTCCTCGCTTGCAAGAAATCTGCAATTTATTTTAGCCGAGATATGAAACAATATCTGGAAAATAATTTTCTAGATTTTCTTCACTAAAGCATAGCTGTGATTGCTTGACTATAAAAATATATCAACTAAACTTTTCCGTTCCTTGATTTTTTTCACTTAGAAACTAAATGTGTAAAGGTATACTTTCCCAACCTTGATGATTTAAATGCATATAGTGAATGTCAAAATAAAATTGCAAGATAACCCAAATAAGTTCCATAAATATGTTCAATACAGGTTGAAATGTGCCACACCTTGTGCCTAGGCAGACACCTTGAGCACCAAGTGCCAGAGCAGCAACATAACCACGTCCATCCATGATACCCCCAGCAGCAATTATGGGAATATCTCGATCCCCGACGAGATCAACCACCCTTGGCAACAAGGAAATTAAACTCTCCTAGAATTGATTACGATACAGAGATCAACAGTGGGAACAACTTAAAGGTTTTAAGAAAAAAAATAATAAAAAATCTTTAAGCAATCACTTAACTGAGGATTAAAAAGAAGCAGATCATCACATTATTCCTCAACGTAAAAAACTGGTTATTGCTGCTCACATCATCACTAAAATATTAATGCAGTGTATGAAAATGAAAAAGAAACAATTAGAAGGTTCAACTTAGTTTGTTTGGTAAAGAAATTGGTATGATACACGTCAATCATGGGATGGAAAAAAAATCTGACACAGAAAATATTCAAAAAACAAAGCTGAAAACAGCAGTAGGGATCAATTTAGTGATCTGTAAGAACGAATATGAGCTCACATATTATTAAAATTTTGAGAAAAACAACAAATTACCAGGATAATGCAATCGGAAAGTTTTCTTCCAGTTAGAAATGTTAAAAGGAAATGGCCATCCAATTCTATAGCTCCTAGACATAGCTTGTTTAGAAAGAAATTATTACTAAGAAGAAGGTTTAATATTAACCCTGAGGAATACGGTTTATTGGCAAAAGATCCTAAAGTATTTGACATTTGTTTCTCACTGGTTTCCTGGCTACTAAGGAAGTGGGTTCCGGCAGTAGCTTTTACAAGGGAAAATGCTCTTTAAGGACCAACTATCCTAGGTGGGAAGAAGTTGTTTTTTCCCTTCTTCCACCAAGTTTTATTGTTAATTCCTTGTCGCTTCATTATGTTTGCACACACAATGATTGATCAACTTGAGTGGCTTTCATAAGTTATAGAAGAAACTCTCAGACCCCTGCTTTCTAAATTCTTTATTGTACTTCAAATATTTTATAAACAGTACCACATTGCAGTCAATTTCTTGATGAAACAAGCTGTAATATAGCAAAGAAAATAAAATTACTTCAGATACCAAGAAAAGTTCATACCTGACTGATTACATGCCCTCCTGCTTCAACACCTTGAACTATAATTGCATCTACACCTGCATTGACTGCTAGGCTTGCTTCTCCCAAACTCCCAACCTGAAATGGAATAAAATATAATTCATGCCATACATCAGGCGAAAATCGTGAGGCTAATGATAGTCATGCAATCCATTTAACAAACCCTATAAAATGGACACATTATCATCTACTCGAATATCAGGGATCTATTCCTATTCCAAAATCCCATGGCTATGAAACCAAATGCAATTTAAATTTTATAAAGAAGCCATTCTCTATATCAAGAAAGTTATAAGAAAAACATTGCCATGGCTGATAGGCAGACAGAGTTGAACTCAAAAAGAAGTTAAAAACATAAGAAAGAAAGTAGTCATGGTAACATGCATGCACTAACTTCAGCCTTAGTACCAGCGAACGCATGCCACAGTGACAATGAGCAAATATGTGACAAAATACTCACTTGGGGGACAATCTTGACTCCAGCACTATGAGCTTCGTGCACAAGCTCCTTCGAACATTCACCCCAGAAAACTTGCATTACAGCTATTTTTTCACTTAGTATAGCTTTTATATTTTCCTTTTGGGGAAATGCTAGAACGACACCAACCCCAAATGGTTTGTCAGTTAATGTTCTGGTCTTCCTTATCAGTTCCCTATAGTAATCAGGTGACTCCTGGCATAGAAAAATTTCAGAAAATCAATGATGTATGCTTAAAAACTAAACTGAAAGACGCAGTACCAAATTCATATAATTGTTGATCATTGATCATGTTGAGGTAAAAGGGTTTTTAATTTAGTAGTTATTACAAACTCAAAAACCTATACAAAAAGTTGAATATAAGAACAAGTACAACCTGTAATAATTTTCATACACATTATTCATTTATCATATAAAATTGAAATCGAAGATTCAGTTTTCAATAATCAGTTTGGAAATTCAGTTGATTATTTACTCTTAAACAATAACATGCATATTGAGAACAAATGAACTAAACAATCATTAGAATCAATTAAGAAAGAAATAAATTTAGAAGAAGAAAAGAAGAAACAAAAATGGTTAGAAGCAGTAAGGAAGTACCCAATCAGGGCCTCTAAGAAGACCAAGTCCACCAGCATTAGCAACAGCAGCAACAAGCTCTGGACCTGAAATATCAGGTCCCAACGGCGCCTGAACGATCCCATACTCAAAACCCAGAATCCCTCTCCAACCCATTATTAGTATTATTTTTACTTTCTTCTCTCTTTAATAACTATCAGGACAAATAACAATCAACCATCTTCAAATTGGATAGACATAAATAGAGAGTTTTGAAATCAGAGTTGGAAGTGAGCAACTCGATATTCTCCACCTCATTTAAAAAAAAAAAAAAAAAAAAAAAAATTTATGCTTCTAGAATCATCAGACGGCCCATTATTTCTTTTCTTTTCGGGTCCGCCGTGGGTCATGGATGCAGGTACCAGTGTGAACTGTTGGATTCCATTAACGGTTGAGGTCGTTTAGGATTAAAAAATTAACCAACACTTGGCAACCCGTGGCTTTTGCTTCTTTTATGCAATTTCCTTGAAATCTGAATTTAAACAAAAATATTTAAAAATCAATATTTTAACACTATATATATATATATATATATCCTTTTAATTTTATGAATAGATATAAAATACAATACACAACTCTATTAATCTAATTCATTATCATCGTATCCAATCTAATAATATACATAAACGATGACCGAGATAGAAAATTAATTAAGAAAAAGCTGATTTACTTATATTAAGATTATAGGAGACTTGATTTTAATTTATTAGGGTTTAAAACTGATTTATTGGAGGTTTAATCGTAATTCTACCGTTCAATTAAGGAAAATAATGATAATAATAATAAAAATCAGTGGGGACTTCACACCCAGGCTCCGTCATATATATATATATATATATATGAAAGAATAATTTCGGAATCTCTCTTTATTTTTAGGTTAATATCCTGTCACCTCCTAGTTTCTTAAGAATAAATTAAGAATTCCTTGACATTATGTCCAAAGTTAAGGTTCAATTTTTTTTTTTTTTGGGAAGACTTTTACTGTATTATCCTTAAAGAAGGTCAGCTGCTAACACATGTATAATAAATTTAATATTGCATAACTCTATTTATACCATAAAATATATTCTTAATACTCTTTTACTTTGTACACTCGTATAAAAAATTTAAAAATTAATATTTCTGATATACACCTTTTTAAATGTCTAAATAATCCTTAGTTAAATATTTAAAAAATATTTTTAAATAAAAATTTTAAAAATTAAAATAATAATAATAATAATAATTTATTAAATAAAAAATTAAAATAATAATAATTGATAAGTACTTCATATCAAATAATTTTTTAAATTATTGAAGAGAAAACTCTTTAAAATCTATATATTATATATATAAAAAATTGTAGTTTGGATGTTACTAAACATTAATTCTTTTCTCCATATGCCAATACTTGTAAAAGTTTACGAATAATTAGATTTAATGCTAAACATAAAAGAATTAGAATTATAGCTTAATTAGAAGTGTATAATATGGAGGTTAAGAATAATAAAATTATACTCAATTAAGTTAAATTGTGCTTAATAATAAATCACACCTTGTGTATTTATGTAATAAAAATTTCTATTAGAAGATAGGTGTTTAAAGCATATTTTGGATGTAAATAGACTCTTTCTTTAATATTTTATATCCATTGAATTTGGCTACAATACATTAGATGTAAAATGCATCTAATTTTTTCAACTCTTTTATGTTAATCATTTCAAGTTTTATGTTTATGTTTAAATTTTGTTATGTTTATGTTTCAAGTTTTATGTTATTCATTTTAACTTTTGTTGCAAATGAAAGAAGATAAAAGGCTTTCACACAAAAAAATTGAAAGTTAACATAATATTGGAGAACAATACTTTTATGTATTATTAACTCATCAAGCAAATAACCTTTATATAGGCTAATACGCAACAAATAATAGTATGGAAATAGGCACTTCTCAACATGCAGAAAACAAACTCTTATAGACTAGGTAAATATAAACCACATTTTGCAGAAACCAAAAATAGGACAACATGAACTTGTAGATCACTAAATTTATTAAACAATTCCTCCCTTAAATTGATGTTTTAGACTTAACACGTAGTTTAATAAGAGTCAAACTTTGAAGTACCATCCCTCAAATTAAATTATTAGAAGAACAAATACCAAGTGGCTTCCTGAGCCTTTGAAATGCAAGAAATTTGAGAGGATTGATCAGAATATCAATAATATGATTTTCACTTATGTAGTAAATCAGTTAATAATTCCATCATTCATAAGATCCCTCAAAAAATAATACTTCACATCTATATGCTTGCTTCAACCATCTAGAACAAGATTTTTGGAGAGATTTATTGCTGAACTGTTGTCACAATAAATGAGAAAAGGCCAATCTTGTTATAAATGAAGCTCTTCAAGACTCTTTTGCTACCAAATTGCTTGACAAGCGCACGCCGTTGTTGTTATAAACTCAACTTTCATAGTTGATAAAGTCACAATTGATTGCTTCTTAGTGGAACATGAAATAGCTTTTATCCCGATCATGAAAATATACCTAGATGTTCATTTCTATCATTTAGATCTCCTGCATAATCACTATCTGTTAAGCCAAACAAATATGATTTTCTCCCTTCTTATAAAACAATTCGTAATTAGTAGTACCTTGCAATTAGCAAAAGATTCTTTTTATAGCAAAGAGATGAATCTTTTTTGGACACTCCATGTACCTACTGATGATATTTACAACATCGATTATATCAGGCCTTTGTTGCAGGCAAATACAATAAGCTCCCGACAATTTGCTTCTAAAGTGTGTTGTTAATTTGACTTCCTTCAGGATCTCAACAAGCTTAAGATTCATTTCAATTAGCGTGTAATAAGATTGCAATTCTTCATTTGAAACCTGTCTAAAATTTCTTGTACATATTTCTTTTGAGAAATAAAAATTCCAGTAGTAGAATAAACTACTTTCTATGCTAAGAAAAAAATGCATCATTCCAAGATCAAATATATCAAATTTAGTCATGACGAATTTCTTAATGTTTTCTAACATGACATTGTCATACAAAATAAATATAAGATCATCAACATATAAGCATACAAAGAGAAATTTTCCACCATCTCTAATTTTCACAAAGAGTGTATGCTTATATGGAAATTTTTAAAAACACTCAAAAAAATAAGCATCAATATGACTATACCAAGCTCGTGGAGCTTGTTTTATTCCATATAGAGTCTTGTTTAATTTGTATACTTTATGTTCATTTCCAAGTTTCACATAACTAGGAGGTTGATAAACAAATACATGTTCCTCCAAATCTTCATGGAGGAATGTTGATTTCACATCCAACTGAATGATAGGCCATGAGTTTTGTGCTACTAATTAGATCACCAATCTAATTGTGTCATACCTTACGACTAGAGAAAAATCTCCTTTATAATTAATGACAAACTCTTGCTTATAACTTTTAGCTACAAGTTGTACATAGTATTCATCAACTTCATCGTTCTCATTCAGTTATGTCTTGTACAACCACTTCACACCAATAGTATTTTGCCCTCTTTGTAGCTCTGTCAACTTATAAGTGTTGTTTTTTTCAATGGCTACAATTTCATCATCCATAGCCTTCCTCCATTTTGATTCTTTGACAACATCTTTGAAAGCTATTGGATCATAATATGAAAATATAGTAAAATATGTAAAAAGGCCTTCAGATTGGTTAATGTTGGTTACCTCATAATCGGTCATCCAAGCGAGTTTTTTTCCTTACACGTTGTGGTCATTGTTCATTCTCCATTGGTTGTTGCCTCCCATCTTCATTTTCTCCATCAAAATTAGCAACAATTTGTTGTTCATTAACTTTTTTATTCTACGGCCAAAGTTTTCTTCATCGAAGATGGCATCTTGGCTAATAACAATTTTCTTAGTGCTAGGATTGTAAAGCTTAATAAGTGAGACCAACGAGGAAAGACCAGTGACGCTAGATCCTTTTCCTATTGGAATGGAGGAACCCTTTAAACCTATTATTGTTAAGAAGAATTATATGAAGTGGCAAGGAGTTGAGTCAAGACAGGGTAGGGTAAGTATTAGGAAGAGTTAGTGAGTGGAAATAAAATTTTCAATAAATCATTATATACATATGTTTTAAGGAAGTAAAAACTACACATAATCATTTATCTGTGCATTACTTGTACTATTATAGTACCATTGATATCATGTGTATACATCTTTGTTTGGTCGATGTCCAGGGCTACACACTTGAGCGGATAGATGAACAGTCCATACCTAAGGCTACGCATTTGACCGAGCAGAGAGATTATATTTGGATTCATGGATCAATTCTATAGCACACGCACATGCATACTCTTGCAATCATATACATACA
>JAXCLQ010000010.1:4149591-4161514 GCA_035584115.1 Cedrela odorata | reverse complement strand
CAGAGAGATTATATTTGGATTCATGGATCAATTCTATAGCACACGCACATGCATACTCTTGCAATCATATACATACATACACACACACACACACACACACACACACACACACACACACACATATATATCGTAAAGAGATAATTCATATCAAAATCATATTTGGCCTTTTCTTGGCCATAATCTCATATAATTCATTAACATTTCTACAAGTAATTAATAACTCAACAAATCATTTCCATATACATAATTATAATAATGAATATAATTATAAACATCACATAAAAAAGTAAGAAAGTATATACACTCACAAGTCTTACAGTCGTTATTTAAATGATGTCTAGCTCAATGAGGGCTAGGCTGTCTTTCCATCGGAGTATTTATAACATGATATTATTGAATATTGTTAGAGGAATGGAAACAATAACATTTCTGAACTAATGCACATAAATACTAAACATGCGCGAATATATCCTAAATTTAAGCTTATATAACTATCATTACTCATGATTTGACGAAACTTAATTCGGATTAAGAGAATATGGCTATGGCACAATAGGTCTAGCTTAATGTTGATGACAAGGCTATACAGAATAACCACATGGCCAGCTTCGCTGTGAACTCATCCGAAAGGCTTGAAGCTAAATTTTGGATATGCCATACCTCTATATGTCTAGTTTCTATAACATCTTATAGAACCTCGTTCAAAGTTCTAGAACTCAACTTATGTCCACATGAACGGACATTGTTTCAGTGAACCTCCATTTCGGGTATAACATGATTCAATACAAACATGGTTCATAAATCACAATGGAACCATCCATAAGGTTTCAATCATCATTGATAAGAATTAAAAATATAATTTCATCAATTGGTATAGTCTTTTTAATTTAGTTTCAAAGTCAAAGCCAATATCAACACATAATCTTCCAACTAAGTTTTACAACAAGACAATTGGCTTCCAAATATTACTGGGAACTCATTTCTTGATGCAATTATCTTATTTTTACTATGTTATTCCTTATTATGTCTAGTTTTTCTCAAATTTTATGGTTCGTTAATCGAAGGTCTAGAACTCATTTTGTATGCAAAAAGCTAAACCTTGTCTAGAATTTTCGACAACCTAAAATGCACATTTTTCACATGCTAATACATTGCCCTATAATTCAGCACAATTCAGCCACTATATTCATGCATTATTACATCATAATTTAACATTTTTATGCACCAAAACATTGTCATAGCACACTTAATCAATTGCTTAATTAAGCCCTAATATAAAAATTTAAGTTTACCATATAATAACCAATTCCACACAAAATTCTATAAACTAAAAATTATGAATCAACTTACCTCTTCACTTTTTCTTCTTTATCTTTTCCTTCACTTTCTTTTTTTTCTTTCCTCTTTTTCTCTTTTCCGTCCTTTCTTCTTCCGTCCTTTCTTCCTTTCTTCTTCCTTACTTTCTTTCTTTCTTTCTTCCTTTCTTTCTTTTTTTCTTCCTTCCTTTTTTTCCTTTCTTTCTTTCTTTCTTTCTCTCTTTTCCTCTTGGTCATTCCTTCCTTATTTCTTCTTCTTTTTCACGGTTTTTCTTCTCCTCTCTTCTCTTCTCTTGTTTTCTTTTTATGCCTTGAATTAGCTAGAAATATGTAGAATATTCTGGAAATGGGCCCCTATTGTCAACGATTCATGGGCTTGAATTTGTTGCATTATAGTTTTTGCCCACTAAATATTTTAAATTTTACTGTCCCAAATTAATAACAATTAATTTCTTTTCGTTTATTTGTCATGAATTAGTACATTGGCCCCTTAAGTTTAAAATTTTTTTATTCTAATCAACAAAATTCTATTATAGTTGTTATGAAAAATACAGATTGTTACAGTGCATTACCCAAAATGGGTATCAAACGTGGTCATGGTAAATAAATTAAATGTAAAAGTGGAGGATATGTGTGGACTTCACAGACTTGAACAAAGCATGTCCAAAAGATAGTTTCCCCCTCCCTAAAATAAACTAGTTGATAAATTCAACGGTGAGGCATGAACTTTTGATCTTCATGGATGCATTCTTAGGATATAATCAAATAAAAATGCACAAATCAGCTAAGGAGAAGACCATATTCATAACTAACCAGAGGCTATATTGTTATAAAGTTATGCCTTTTGGGTTGAAGAATGCTTAAGCTATGTTCTAGAGATTGGTTAGTCAGGTTTTCAAACCTCTGATTGGATATACCATGGAAGTTTATGTCGACAACATGATTATTAAGTCATTGAGGGTCCGAGACCATTCAAAAAATCTAAAAGAGATCTTCTCCTACCTAAGGAAATATGGCATGAAATTGAACCTTGAGGAGTGTATGTTTGGAGTAGAGGCAGACAAATTCCTAGGGTATATGGTCAGAGATATTCTCCTACCTAAGGAAATAAAGTACATCGCCTTATTTATTATACCAGTAAGGTATTGCTAGATGCTGCGACAAGGTATTCTCCCCCTAAGAAATTAGCACTAGCGTTGTTGGTGGCGACAAGGAAATTACGACCTTACTTCCAAGCTCATCAGGTGGTAGTTCTGATAAATCAACCTTTGAGACAAACCCTCTATTGACCTAACTTGTCTGGACCACTAGTGAAGTTGTCAATTGAGCTTAGTTAATACAAATTTTGCTACAAGCCAAGAAAGGCTATAAAAGGTTAGCCCTTGGCAAATTTTGTGGTAGAAAGGTCAGTATCCAGGCATCTCTTTATTTACTAAATTGCGGAAAGTTGCAAGATTAAGCTCAAGATGGTCAATCTGAGTTAGACGTGACAGGCCCAATGTGCCAACTTTTCATTGTTGAAGCCTTAAATGCTCAAGGAGAAGGTGCAAAGATCATTCAGGTCAATCCGAATAGACTTAAAGTGATGTACTGGCTGAGATTTGACTTCAAGGTAACTAATAACGAGGCGGAGTATGAGGCATTGAATGTAGGAATCAATATGACTCGAATGTTAGAGGTTACATGCCATAACATTAATAGTGATTCCAAATTGATTACAAATCATATCAACGAGCTTTTCTAGGCTCTTGAAAACAACATGCAAATCTATTTAGACAAGGCAAAATAGGTCCTAGGTACTCTGAAAATGGTTACGTTAAAACAAATTCCAAGATTAAAGAATTCAAGAGTTGACATCTTAGCCAAATTTGATGATATTATAAGAGAAATTGATGATATGAAATATAAATATATGATATATTTTTGATAATGACTAAATTAAATATGTCCTAAATTTATCTTAGAATCTTGAAGTGAATATGCTTGAGTTTATTCCTTAACAAATCTCCATTTAAGTGTATTAAAAAGCATACAGATCGATAATCAAAGACAAATAGATCGATATGGGAGGAAACAGATTGATACAAGTTCAACAACAGATCGATACATCAAAGAAGAATGATACAAAGAAATGAGGATATCGATATTTGCTGAGATAGTGGCTTCAGATGAAATCACCAATGCAACCAGATCAATACATGGAGATCAACAGATTGATACTTGGTTTTCACAGAGAGTTGTAAAATAATTATAGAGGCAACCAGATCGATACATGGAGATCAACAGATCAATACATAATCTTCACAAAGAGTTGCAAAATAATTATAAAGGTAACTAGATAGATACATGGACTTTAACAGATCGATACATGATCTTCATAGAGAGTTGGAAAATAGTTACGAAGCAAACCAGATCAATATCCGATAGAAACAGATTGATATACCAAAACCCAAAAATACTTCTAGAACAAACAGATCGATCTTAGAGAAGTGAAAATCAATACTCGGGATGCAAATCATATTGTTCACTTAAAGAGATCGATACATGAAGAAACTGATTGATACTCTCTCTGAACTTAAAGCTCAACGGTAACTTCTACAATATTAATGGTGAACATTAAATGCACCAAATCAAGCCGTTGGACATGGGTAGCTTCAAAAAATAGATAGATATAAATAGAAGATATACAGTGAAGTTTCAAAAAATTTTTTTACTAGCAATCAATATCAATAAGATATCACTAAACAGTACTGATATATGAAAATACTGAACTTTGTCTCTCTACTATAGCTCTTTCAAATCTTGTACGAGAGAAATTTTTCTTATGAAAAGCTTATTAAAATATTCACTCTAGTGTGAGAGCAAAAATAAAAAATACATTTGAAATTTGGTTTTTGGGTAATTCTTCACTTGTACCAAAGAAGATCTTTGTGGTTACTCTTTATCCGTTTAAAAGAATGTAAGGTTTTCTTTCACCTTATAAGGAGTGTACTGGGTTACTCGTGTCCCATCAAAACAAGAAATTAGTAAAACATTGGTGAAAGCCTTTTGCATCTGAGAGAGTAGACGTAGGCCAAGATTCGCTGAACCACTATAAAACTGTGTTTGTATTTCTTTGTCTAACTATTGTTTCATTACTGTACTACATTTTATTCTATTTTATTTGTTAAATTTTAAAAATCTAATTCACCCTCCTCTTGGGTATTGCCAACTGGGCCAACAAATGGTATCAGAGTCTAACTCAATCAAATAGGATTTACAACCTTGATGAGTAGATTAAAATGACATCTAGCAGTAATCTTACATAAATAGTAGAGGAACAATCTATAAACAGACCACCATTCTTCAATGGAATAGATTATACTTACTAGAAAAATAAATGCAAATCTTCTTATCAACATTAGATTTTGAAATCTTAAATGTAGGAGAAGATGGATACTATCCACGCACAATTGAGGATGAAAACACTAGAGACAGAAAACTAAAACCAAAAAGGAAATAGACTCTTGAAGAGAGAATTAAGTTCACCCTAAATGGAAAGGCAATGAAAATTCTATATTATGCTTTAGATAAAGCCGAATTTAATAGAGTTTCAGGATGTGAAATGGCTAAATCAATTTGGGACATGCTAGAAGTCATACATGAAGGAACTAGTAGAGTTAAGGACTCTAAAATTACTATGTTAGTTCATGATTATGAACTGTTTAAAATGAAATCACATGAGAGTATAAAAGACATGTTTACTCATTTCACTGACATCACTAATGATTTAAAAGCTTTTGGTAGAAATTACTCAAATGCAGATATTGTGACAAAAATTTTAAGGAGTCTACCTAGAAGTTGGGAAGCTAAAGTTACCGTAATTAAGGAAGCAAAGGATTTAAGAATCTTACCTCTTAAGGAACTTCTTAGATCGCTCATGACATACGAGCTTGAAAGTAGATGAAATGACAATGAGGATAAAGAGAAGGGCAAATGAAGCATAGCACTAAAGAACACCAAAAAGGAAGAAAAGGAAGATGAAAGTGAACAAGACTCAGATGAAGATGATTTTCTTCTCATGGCCAGAAAATTCAGAAAATTCTTCAACAAAGAAGGGTTCAAAGGAAGAAACTGGAAAAGAAGAGACTATCTAAGAAAGGATGGATTCAAGAAAAGTTTTGAAAAGGAAAAAGAAAAAGGGAAAGAGATCATTTGCAATGAATACAAGAAACCGGGGCATACACGACCCAAATGTCCACTAAGAAAAGATAAGAACGACAAGAACAAGAAGAAGGTAATGAAAGTGACATGAGATGACTCCTCTAGCGAAGAAAGCTCTTCATCATCAGAAACCAAGTGAGCAAATTTCTATCTCATGGGAAAACTAGAAGATGAGGTAACCTTTCTAAATTAAAAATCTTTATTTTATGATGCATGTTCGAAAAGTGATGATGATTTATTAGATAAAGACTTGAATGCATTATATGAGGAACTTAGAAATGATTTTCAAGTCTTATATGCAAAATATAAAGAAGCAAAGAAAAAGAGCTCCATGGTATTAAATGAAAATGACTCATTGAAAATAAATGTTAAAGAACTAGAAATCAAGAATGAATCTAGCTCACCTAATGAACTTGATATGTTAAAAGATGAAAATAAAATCTTAAAAGGTGAAATAGCTTCTCTCAAAGAAATCTTGGCTAAATTTACACAAGGAAAAAAATCATTAGATAAGCTCTTAGGTAGTCAAAGATTAATATTTGATAAATCCGGACTTTGATATAAACAAGGAATCAAACAAAAGTTATATGCAAACTACTTTATGAAAGCTAAACAACAAGTAGCACATCCATTACTTGTCATTATTGCAATAGAAAGGGGCATTATAGCAACACATGTTTACACAAAAAAAATAAGTATAATGGACCTAAAATGATATGGGTACCTAAGGGAACACAACTTAAAGAAATTATGCATGCTAAAATAGTCAAGACCTTTAAGGGTAGAACTAATATCTATGGACCCAAAGTCACTTGGGTACCAAAATAAACTTGCCATTTTTGTAGGTACCGCATATGAAGAGCAATAAGTATAAAAAGAAGTGGTTCCTTGATAGCGGTTACTTGAGACACTTAACGAGAAACAAGAAGCTATTTCTCCATCTAAAGAAAGAAGAAAGGAAAGACATGATCTTTGGAGATAATAGCCGAGGCAAGGTGAAAGGTATAGGTACAATTAACTTTAATTCAATCACAATTAAAAATGTCTTATATGTTAAAGGTCTTAAATATAATTTGCTTAGTATTAGTATTAGCCAATTGTGTGATCATGGATATAAAATCATGTTTCTTATAAATGGTTGTGAAGTATTAGATAAGCATGAAAATAAATTATTCTATGCATCTAGGAACAATGATGTATATGTCATAGAACTAGAAAAATTGAATGAAATGAACGACATATGTTTGCAAGCTCATTGTGATGATTCTTGGATGTGGCATAGAAGGCTAGGACATTATAGTATGGATCTATTGCGAAAACTTGTCAAACAAGGTCTATTGGGAGATATTCCCAATCTAAAATATACAAAAGACAAAGTATGCGGTTCTTACCAATTAGGAAAATAAGTTAAAACCTCTTTCAAATCCAAAAACTTAGTTTCCACAATTAGACCTTTAGAATTTCTTCATATGAATCTCTTCGAACCAAATAGAGTAGCATCATTAGGAGGAAAACTATATGCATACATAGTTGTAGATGATTACTCAACATTTACATAGGTTTTCTTCTTGGTAAATAAAAGTGACACATTTGAAACCTTTAATAAATTCACAAGACAAATTGAAAATGAATTAAACTTCAAAATTATAAATATTAAAAGTGATCAAGGTGGAGAATTTGTAAACAAAGAATTTGAAAAATTTTGCCATAAGAATGGATATTCTCATAATTTTTCTGCACCTAAAACCCCACAACAAAATGGAGTTGCTGAAAGAAAGAATAGAATTCTTCAAGAGATGGGTAGAACAATGTTAAGTGAATATAATGTACCCAAATACTTTTGGGCTGAGACTATTAACACTACATGTCATATAACCAATAGAGCTCTAATTAGAAAGATTTTAAACAAAACTCTATATGAATTAATCTTACAAAGGAAATCTAAAATCTAATACTTTAGAGATTTTAGATATAATTGTTACATTCTTAATACCAAGGACAACCTAGGAAAATTTGAGCTAAAGTCCGATTTATGAGTATTTCATTTATCTATGAGTAAAGCTTATAGAGTTTTCAACAAAAGAACTTAAGTCATGGAAGAAAGTGTGCACATAACATTTGACGAATATGATCTCAATTTAGCCAAATTAATTGCTAAAGAAAAGGAAAAAGAATTAGAAGCAATTGAAAATTTGGAAAACTTAAACTTAAATAATGAGTTTTTGAAAAGTTAAAGTGAAATTATAGAAGAAAATCAAGTGACTAAGGAACTTCCAAAGGCATAAAAATATAATTCTAGTTATTTAAAAGAACTAATAATAAGAGATCTTTCACAAGGAGTTAAAACTAGGAGAAAAACAAGAGAAATTGATGATAATGTAGATGAAGTTCAAAATCTAGTATTTGTCTCTCAAATAGAACCAAAACAAGTTGAAGAAACCTGAAGTGATGAAAATTGATTAATGGCAATGTAAAAAGAATTAAATCAATTTCAAAGAAATGAAGTTTGGACTTTAGTACCTAGACCAAATGATTTTCCAACAATAAGTACTAATATAGTCAAGAAGAGGGAATGACTATGATGAGACATATACTCTCGTAGTAAGATTAAAAGCCATTAGAGTACACTTAACATTTACATGCCACAAAAATTTCAAACTTTATCAAATGGATGTGAAAAGTGCCTTTTTAAATGGTTTTATAAATAAAGAAGTTTATGTAGAGTAACCTCTCGGTTTTGAAAACTACAAATTTTCAAATCATGTCTTCAAACTCACTAAGGCACTTTATGGTTTAAAACAAACACCTAGAGCTTAGTATGAAAGATTTAGTGAATTTTTGCTAAAACATAATTTCTTGAGGAAGAGTGTTAACACTACACTTTTTATTAAAATCGAAGATGATGATATTCTACTAGTGCAAATCTATGTTGATGATATCATTTTTAGAAGTACAAATGAATCTTTATGCATTAAGTTTTCAAATCTAATGAAAGGTGAATTTGAAATGAGTATGATGAGAGAATTAATCTTCTTTTTAGGACTCTAAATTAAACAAACAAGTGATGGAATCTATGTCTCCCAATCAAAGTACATCAAAGAACTTTTAAGAAAATTTGATATGATAAAAGGCAAATTCATTTTAACTCCTATGAACACTTCCACTTCACTAGACAAAGATGAAAAATGGAAGAGTGTAGACCAAAGATTATATAGAGGCATTATAGGATCATTACTTTATTTGACCGCCTCCAGACTCGACATTCTCTATGGAGTGTGTTTGTGCGAGATTTCATTCCAATCCTAAGGAGTCACATTTTGTAGCGGTAAAAAGAATATTCCGATATTTAAGAATGACACTAAATCTAAGATTATTTTATCCAAAGGATGGTGAGTTTAGTTTAAAAGGCAACTCGAATGCTGACTATGGAGAATGCAAAGTAGATAGAAAAAGTACAAGTGGTACTTGCTATTTTCTTAGAAACGCCTTAGTGTCATGGTTTAGTAAGAAGTAAAACACCGTTGCAATTTCTACTATCGAAGCTGAATACATATTCATAGGTAGTTGTTGTGCACAACCTTTATGGATTAAATACCAATTGCAAGATTATGGACTAAATCTTAGTAAAATTCTTATTCTATGTGATAACACAAGTGCCATAAATCTAATAAAAAATCTAGTTCATCACTCTAAAACTAAGCATATAGAAATTTGTCATCACTTCATTAGAGACCATGTTAAAAAATGAGACATTTGCTTAGAATAAATAAACATAAATCTCCATTTAGCTGATATTTTACCATTTGATAGAGATCGTTTTTGTATAGTTAGAACAGAACCAGGAATGATGGAAATTGTTTGATCATTGTTGAATATTTCCTATCTGTGTGTGTAATTGAAAAATTTAGCTACTGGAATGCATCGGATCAATACATCTATCATAGACTATTGATACCCTGATGATGGATCAATATGCCATTAAAAATATATCGATACCTTCATGAGTTAACATTCATGTATTGACACATTCTCTTGACATATCGATATTGGAATTGATTTCCAGTATGTATTGATGTGCTTACTCTCAAATCGATGCGTTGCCTCCAAACAATGTATGATCACTTGAATTTTTGAAATTTATAAAAGACAAGTCATCAACCGTCAAAATTAAGTGCTCATTAAAGACTATACCAAATTTTGAATTTGCCTTTGTATATTGATACACTTAACCCCAAGTATCGATACCCATGCTTGAATGTCATAACGTATTGACCTCTTTTCAAGAAGATATTGATCTATCTTTTCAAACCTAGAAACAGATCGATACGTTAACCAAATATATCGATACGTTTACGCGAATTCACGTTTAAAATAAAACTTAGAATCCAAAAGTATCGATATCTCTTCAGCTTCAAAATCTCTCTTGCTCAAACCCTAGAAAACTCTCATCTTTCTCAAATTCTCAAATCCATTTCGAAAATGCCTAAAACTAAGAATACCAAAGTGGGTCAACGAAAAAAACAAAGAACAACTGAAGCCTCTTCCTCACATACTGATTTTTAGAACCATGAAGCAGAGGATCGATATCTCTCCCTCTTTCTGAACCGAAAAGTTGCCCCTGGCCGCGTCTTGGATTTCAATCTTCTCATTTCTATCCAATTTCCCTATCTCAAAACCTTTAAAGAATTTGGATGGATTGAGTACCTGAGTTTTAGAGGAAAAAGCTTTGACAGCTTGATCCAAATTTTCTATTCAAATATGGACGTCAAGGTTCCTCATTCAGGCAGACCTAGAATGACGGAATTTAGAAGCAACATTTGTGGGCATACCTTTTAAGTCAATGCTGGTGTTATGTCCCGCATCACACACATACCAGAAGGGGGTATTTCGTATCTGGCAGGCTTATTTCAGCCTCTTGAAGCGTGTAAGGTAATCTTTAAAAATCCAAACTTAACGAAAGTGGACAACAAACTAGTCCATTTAGGCATCCATGAGAGAATTCTTTATCTTACTGTCTCTTACAACCTCAACGCTCGTTCTGGACGATATTCAAAAATAACATACGAGGATATGTGGTGGATGCAGTGCATCATGGAAGGGAAGAGACCTGATTTAATATCGTGGATTCTCAATGCGATGGTGAAAACCATAATGTCCAAAGCCAGTTATCTGCATTATGGCTATGTGGTCTCCACAATTATTTGAAAGAATCTATCTTGGATACACGCTGAGACTGATACTATCGAGCCACCAACTGCTACTATGCTGTCAGAAACAACCTTACGCCACATGCACTATGAGCTAACATTTGATGGGCGATGGATAATTCAAGCTCGATACAAGCATCTACACAATCATGAGCAGTAGAATACGTAAGATCAACCATAAGATACCTGTACCTTCATCTCCTGCTCCCTCATCTTAGACAGAGCCACGACTTAATTTGCAGCTACATCTGCATTTTTGTCTATCATGGAGAATATACAAAGTCAGATGACCTGCATGGAAGAAAAATTTAAGACGACTATGTCAAACTTCGATGAGCAACTTACCGGTTTGGAGAGCATGGTCACTACGCAAATGTATAAAATTGAGGAACATTTAGCTTGGGCAGTGAAGCGATAGTTCAGCTTGGAAGATTTGAAGTGGAATTCTATAGCGAAACCCATAGATTTATGTGTAGCTTGGCTAACGTATCCTATCACACCTGTTTTTTATTAACTGCAAATACATATTTACATTTCTTATATACAATGCTATTCTTTTTATTACACAAAACTTAAACATTTCTAGTCAACAATTTATTATTTTTTTTTATACATACAAATATACATACATTACAACTCCTTGTAATACAAATAGATTATTAATTTCATATCCAAAAATATTCATACTAGCCTACAAGTCTATACACATTACTTAGCTAATCTACAAATTACATATATCAAAAATAAAACTACGAATACGCCTAACATCCTCGCTTGCGTACTCGGTCATCCTTATGTGCTATTATCTGAAAAATAAATTTTTCAATAAATGGTGAGATAAACATCTCAGTAAGTAAATTATACAAGTGTTATATGTCGATGCATTATAAAATTATGAAAAACTTAAACAATCAGTACATTTTCAAACTTTTCAATTCTATAAAGTTCATTCAAATACAACCATATTTAGAATAGCTTGGTCAATTAGTGTCACCTGCATCCACGGTGACCTGGTTACAGAATGTGATCACATGTTCCGTATTAAGCGGTCAGTTATATCTACATACAACAGAAACGCGCACGACGCACTAAACAGAATTCTTACTAGCCTACAAACCTTGCCTTTAACACGAGGTCCAGCTAGATCAGAATAACATAACTAATGACTAAGCCATAAAACACATTCTTTTTCAAACA
>JAXCLQ010000010.1:4132981-4149491 GCA_035584115.1 Cedrela odorata | reverse complement strand
AAAATAACCTTGTTAACTATAAAAATTCTCATTTCTACCCTTCATGTCTACTACATATTCTAAACTTATGAAAATAAACTTATACATTTACAAAAGAAATCATAAGTGTTACATACAGCCTCTGTAACTCATTCAAGACCTCTTACTCCCGCTCCCCAACCTACCTACACTCTTATAAACCTGGATGTCGATAGTGACAGTCGTGACCATTTTGGCACCCTTTGAGCAATATCTATCCTTTGTATGCATTTTTCTCTGTGAAATGAAAATTCTTTTGATCAATAAGTATTTTGTCCTTATACTTCTTTGATATAATTGTGTTACTTATACAATTGATTCACATAATTGTTCATTTTCCTTATTTTATTGTTGACAAAAAGGGGAGAATAGATAAATATATTAAGCTTGCATCAAATGTTAATGGATAAAGGGGAAGAAAACTCAAATTAAAAGATAAGTTAAAGCATCACAATAAGGGGGAGAAAAATCAATTCACATTGAGAGTTAGACACCCATTTCACCTTTATTTTGTCATCATAAAAAAAGGAAAAAATTGATGATATCATAAGAGAAATTGATAATATCAAACATAAATATATGATATGTTTTTGATAATAACTAAATTAAATATGTCCTAAATTTGTCTTAGAATCTTGAAGTGAATATCCTTGAGTTCATTCCTTAACAAATTTTTGTTCAAGTGTATTAAAAAGCAAATATATCAATACTCAGAGAGAAACAGATCAATATAGGAGGAAACAGATCAATACAAGTTAAATAATAGATCGATACATCAAAGAAGATCGATACAAAGAAATGAGGATATCGGTATTTGCTAAGATAATGGCTTCAGATGAAATCACCAATACAACTAGATCGATAAATAGAAATCAACAGATCGATACTTGGTCTTCACAGAGAGTTGCAAAATAATTATAGAGGCAACCACATTGATATATAGAGATCAACAGATCGATACATGATCTTCACAGAGGGTTGCAAAATAATTACAAAGGCAACCAAATTGATGCATAGACTTTAACAGATCAATACGTGATCTTCACAGAGAGTTGGAAAATAATTATGGAGCAAACAAAATCGATATCCAACAGAAATAGATCGATATAGCAAAACCCAGAAATACTTCCAGTATAAACAAATCGATACTTGGAGAAGTGAAGATCGATACTCGGGATGCAAATCATACTGTTCACTTAATGAGATCGATACATGAAGAAATAGATCGATACTCTCTCTGAATTTAAAGCTAACAGTAACTTCTATAGCATTAATGACAAACATTAAATGTACTAAATTAAGCTGTTGAACATGGGTAGCTTCACAAAATAGATAGATATAAATATAAGATATAGTGAACCTTAAATGCACCAAATCAAGCTGTTGAACATAGGTAACTTCACAAAATAGATAGATATAAATAGAATATATACAGTGAAGTTTCAGAAATTTTTTTTACTGGTAATCAATATCAATAAGATATCATTGAACAACACTTATTTATGAAAATATTGAACTTTCTCTTTCTACTGTAACTCTTTCAAATCTTGTACGAGAGAAATTTTTCTTGTGAAAAGCTTATTAAAATATTCACTCTAGTGTGAGAGCAAAAATAAAAAATATATTTGAAATTTAGTTTTTGGGTAATTCTTCACCTATACCAAAGAAGATTTTTGTAGTTCCTCTTTATCCATTTAAAAAAGTGTAAGGTTTCCCTTCACCTTAGAAGGAGTGTACTAGGTTACTCTTGTCGCGTTAAAACAAGAAATTAGTGAAACCTCGGTAAAAGTCTTTTTCATCCGAGAGAGTAGATGTAGGCTAAGATTCGCTAAACCACTATAAAACTATGTTTGTACTTTTTTCTCTAATTACAATTTCATTACTACACTGCATTTTATACTATTTTATTTGCTAAATTTAAAAAACCCAATTCATTAATCTCTTGAGTATTGCCAACTGGGTCGACAAAATTAGCCTCCATATTTAAAAGGAAAGTTCCTACCTCGGTACCTATTGAAGTTTTGTAACAAATGCGTGGAAGTAAGAAGTGACTAGCCTGTTATAATCGAGCTTAGTTCCTTCCTTTATTAGATGGACGAAATAAGGTCCTATATTTATAAAGGAAAGCTTCCTAAGAATGGAGATGAAGCAATAAATATTAAAAATAAGTCTGCGAGGTACACTTTCATCGATGAGGAACTATACAAACAAGGATTCGATATTCTTTATCTGAGGTGCTTAAGAGCTAATGAAGCCACACAAATTGTAGAAGAAATCCACCATGAAGCATGTGGAGGCTATAGTGGAGCACGTTCCTTAACACATGAAGTCTTAAGGCATGGGTAATACTGGCCTACTCTATTACAAGATGCAACTTAGATTGTGAAAACTTATCATGAATGCTAGATATATGGTGACTTGCTAAAACAACCTCCTGAAAAGTCGACTTCGTTGTCAAGCCTTTGGTTGTTTGCTCAATGGGGATCGGATCTCATTGGCCCATTGCAATCTGGGCAAATGCCAAATATGCAGTAGTGGCAATTGACTACTTCACTAAATAGGTAGAGGCTGAGCCACTGATTAGTATCATTGAAAAGAAGATCAGGGCCTTCGTCAAGTAGAACATCATTTATTAGTTCGGAATACCTCAAGTATTGATTGTAGACAGTTGAAAGTAGTTTGACAACTCAAATTTTAGGCATTTATGTTTAAATTTCTCAATCGACCTCATGTTTGGAGTAGAGGTAGACAAATTCCTGGGGTTTAAGGTTAGATATATTCTCCTACCTGAGGAAATAAAGGCCATATTAGAGGTTAAGTCCCCGACCACACTCAAAGAATTTTGAAGTTTGATAGGAAGACTAGCCACACTGAGCAGATTTGTGTTTAAAACTACATATAGATGTTTTTCATTATTTCAGATTATGAAGAAAGGAAAGAAAGTTGAGTGCATAGAAAAGTGTGAAAATAGCTTTTAGGAGTTGAACCGGTACCTAGCGTCGACACCACGCTAGACAAGCTTATGGATTGTAAATTTACTACATTTACTTAGCAATAAGCAACTATTTTGTGAGATCAGTTCTAGTAAAGGAAGACTTGGAGAAAGTACATCGCCACCAGCAAGGCATTGCTAGATGATGTAACAAGGTATTCTCTCCCTGAGAAATTAGTACTAGCATTGTTAGTGGCGGCAAGGAAATTATGACCTTACTTCCAAGCTCATTAGGTGGTAATTCTAATAAATTAACCCTTGAGACTAATCCTCTATTGACCTGACTTGTCTGGACCATTGGTGAAGTTGTTGATTGAGCTTAGTTAATACAAATTTTGCTACAAGCTAAGAAAGGTTATAAAAGGTTAACCCCTGGCGAATTTTGTGGCAGAGAGGTCAGTATCCAAGCATCTCTTTATTTACCAAATTACAGTAAGCTGCCAGATCAAGCTCGAGATGGTCTATCTGAGTCAGACGTAATGGGCCCAATGTGGCAACTTTTCATTGTTAAAGCCTCAAATGCTCAAGGAGGAGGTGTAAAGATCATTCAGGTCAATCTGAATAGACTTGAAGTAATGTACTCATCGAGATTTGACTTCAAGGTAACCAATAACGAGGCGGAGTATGAGGCATTGATTGTAGGAATCAATATGACTCAAATGTTAGGGGTTACATACCATAACATTAATAGTGATTCCCAATTAATTACAAATTAGATCAACGTGCTTTTCTAGGCTCTTGAAAACAACATGCAAATCTATTTAGACAAGGTAAAACAACTTCTAGGTACTCTAAAAATGGTTATGTTAAAACAAATTCTAAGATCAAAGAATTCAAGAGTTGATATCTTAGGCAAATTAGCCACTACATTTAAAGGGAAAGTTCCTACCTCAGTACCTATTGAAGTTTTGTAACAAAAGTGTACGGAAGTAAGAAGTGACCAGCCTATTATAGCCGAGCTTAGCTCCTTCCCTTATTAGATAGACGAAATAAGGTCTTATATCTAAGAAGAAAAGCTCCTTGAGGATGGAGATGAAGCAAGAAATATTAAAAATAAGTCGGCAAGGTACACTTTCATCGATGAGGAACTGTATAAACAAGGAATCAATATTCCTTATCTGAGGTACTTGAGACCTAATGAAGCTATACAGATTGTAGAAGAAATCCACCATGGAGCATGTGGAGGCTATGGCGGAGCACGTTCCCTAACACACAAAGTCTTAAGGCATGGGTACTATTGGCCCATTCTATTACAAGATGCAACTTAGATTATGAAAACTTATCATGAATGCCAGATACATGGTGACTTCCTGAAACAACCCCCTGAAAAGTCGACTTTATTGTCAATCCTTTGGCTATTTGCTCAATGGAGACCAGATCTCATTGGCCCATTGCAGCCTATGCAAATACCAAATACGCGGTAGTGGCAATTGACTACTTCACTAAATAGGTAGAGGCTGAGCCACTGATTAGTATCACTGAAAAGAAGATCTGGGTCTTCGTCAAGTAGAACATCATTTATCAGTTTGGAATACCTTAAGTGTAGATTGTAGACAGCTGAAAGCAGTTTGACGACTCAAATTTTAGGCATTTCTATTTAGATTTCTTAATCGACCTCATGTTTGTGACACCAGCCCATCCAAAGGCTAATGGACAAGTAGAAGCCACAGATAAAGTGATCAAAAAAGCACTCAAGAAGAAGCTCAGAGAACACAAGGGTGCTTGGATTGATAAGCTTCTAGAAGTACTTTGGGCTTACAAGACAACCCCAAAAGTGGCCACGGGGGAAACTCCTTGCCTCTTAGCTTTTGGATGTGAAACAGTAATTCTAATTGAGGTCAGCTTGCCAACTTTTTGAATTAGCAACTACAATAAAGAAGAAAATGAGCAAAAAATACATTTAAATCTAAATCTACTTGAAGAAAAGAGAGATTAGGTGACGATAAGGACAAAGCCTATTAGCAAGGAGTGGCTAGGTATTACAAAAAAAATGTTCAATGCCGCACCTTCCAAGTTTGAGATTTGGTATTGAGACAGGTTACTTTAAACACTAGAATGCTAGGAGAAGGTATTCCTGAAGCTAACTGGAAAGGTTTATAAGTTTACTTAGATTTTGAGACTTGAAGTATACAAGCTAGAATCTTTAAATGGAAATATGGTTAGAAAGTTGTGGAATGCAAAATGGCTAAAGTTGTATTACCTCTAAGAATTGTGTAGAACTTGTAAATTTTTTTGTTTTAAATATAATACAATGATCTCATTTGTATACAATTTTCTAACATCTACAAGATTCTTGATGAAGAGGATACATTAACAATGAAAGTAGTCCTCAAAGTACAAAGAAAATGAATCTTATCTATCTCGGGGTAATATTATCCAAAAACTCGAATAAGCCCTAAGCTTGACCTTAAGACGTATAAGAGTAACATGGTTCCCAAACGACTATTTTCTATTCACCTCAGGATAATATCATTCATAGCTTGAATAAGTCCTGAGCCCATTCTCATAATGTACAAGGGTTTAATGGTTCCCATATAACTACATTATACAATTTTATACCAAGGTAATAATATTCAAGATTCGTATAAGCCTTGAGCATGGAACGTGTTAGGGTCTATGTGGTTCATGCATGAAGATGTTTACTTCTTAGAGAAGGAGTTTATATGGTTGACTTATAGAGCTCGAGTTTTACATTTTTGGTTCAGATTAGGCTAGATCTTTCAAGTTATTTATGCTAATTAAAATTATTCTAAGTTATTAATCAAGTTTAAGTATGGAAGATTGATTTGTGGAAGTTAAGTTTTACGGTCTCAGCTCAATTCATCTTTACATTTTAAGCTCTCAATCTAAATCAAAATTTTCAAGTCATCTATTTGCATTAACTGGACCTTTCAAAATTATGTAAAGAAATTAAGTATGGGAGACAAAGAAGATCAACACGAGTTATCAAAAAGGAAAGCTCGAACTTATTAATTGTACTTTTAATTACAACTATTTTTAAAAATAAAAAAAAGAAAGAAAAGTACAAGTATTCATTCATCTTCTTTGCTGTCAAAAAGCAATCTTTGAGTTGTCATGGGGGACTTTGTTCTTAGAAAGGACATCACTAGATAAGTCTCCATAGAGGGACGGACGCTCATGATCCACAGCCTCATGTAGCCACTTCAGGTTGAGATCAGGATACCGACCTTGGAAAGTTCTTCAGGTCAGATAAATTCCTTCATTGACCTGACTTGTAATTGTGGCCTCGGCTATCGCCTTAACTTTTTCTAGTTTGGTAGCTAGGTATGTGTACGTTTTTCTTTCAGCTTCCAAACACAACTCAAGTCCCTTATATTTCTCCTCAAAACCTAGCCGAAGCCCCTAACATTCTGGCCCGAACTTATTTATATCAAGTTCAAAAGTGTTTATCCTCTTGTTTGATTTTGCCTAGTTAGATTTAACAGTTGCAACCCTGACCAGAAGCTCTTCCAATTCCTAAGCCCATTTTTCCTTCTTGGGTTCAAACTGAGTTTGTTTTATGGCCAGTAGCTTCTCAGTCTTTTCAGTTTTGTCGATAAACCAGGAGTTATTCCTTTTCAGCTTACCCTAGGCATCCCTTCTACCGAACCACGGTGTACAGTTGCAGCATGTTGGACCTGAGCAGATTATGAGAAGCAATTAAAGATTAAACAAAGGAAGAAAATATTCATTAACTTACACGGCAGAGCCATTTTTGCATATAATCCAAAATTGCACAAGGCTCAGCACAAGAAAGGACATCTAAGTACTTAAGAGAAATGTAGATTGCCTACTCGTTGATGGTAGGGATAAGGTGAGCATAGAACTCCCTCTTCTCCTCAAGGAGGTCCTTAGCAGTGAACTTGGGGAAGGCTTGAGAGGAGTTGCTCTCATCAATCTTCTTAACTGGCGGTCCCTTTTTCTTCCTTGACTCCTCCTCCATATCCACCTCTTTCCTCTTGTGCTTCCTCTTGTCTAATATGGTGCTAGAAAGAGGTGGTAGGTTGCTTTTGATCACAATTTCCTTAGAAGGAGGAGAAAGGATGTCCTTAGGGACGAAAGTCCAACATTTGGATTTCGAGAACTTTGGAATCCCTTCAACCATTTTACTTTGAGATAGCTTCTTCAGTTCATCCAAAGGATTCTTTACCAAATTTTTTGGGGGCCATTTCTCCTACTATAAGAAAGAATCAGGCAGAAGTCAATTACCATAAGCTAAGAAAAAAAGCAAAGAACTAAATTACTTACTAGCTCGGGCTTTTTCCAAGGCTAAATGGCTTTTGGAAATTCAAAAATCCACAAGTCCTAAGAAGATTAGGTCGGCATCAGAAATGATAAATTTTTAGTTTGTCATTGAGGACCTAGCCATCTCAACCCTTTTTAAATTTCGAGCGAAGAGTTTTGGTTCATCAGTTCAGGTGATTGCATCCCTAAATAATCTAGGCACATGGATAATATTGTCGAAATTCCACTTACCACCAATAAAAAAACCATTTATTCTTTCAATTCTTATTGTAGGATGGATTTCTCGTGATAGGATTTCGTTTTTCAAGTCTGGTCTAGAGGTAGTACTATTCTAGGTTTTTCACTGGGTTTCTTTTCAACAGGTATAAATGTTTAATCTCTTCAATTGTAGAAGATGAATCTAAGATCTTGCTCTAGAGAACATACAGACTTGACATAATTCTCCAACTATTAAGTTTCAGTTGGTAGGGGGTAATCCTAAAAGACTCAAAACTCCCAACAAAATAGCCTTGAAGGGGAAGTATTACATCGAGGTGAAACAATTCCTCATTAAAGAAAATTTCATCGTCATAAGGACAATTAGGAAGTTCGTTTACCTTAGGGGCCCTAATGTATATGTGTAAGTGTTTCCTAAGGCAGCGAAAGCTAAGGAAATTATGTTTGATTGTTATAGATATAAAAATTTCAAAAGTTCAAAGTTGAATAACTTGTTCTTTGAATTTGTCACACAAATTCAACTTTTGAACCTTGAGGAGCGCTAAGGAGAACTCCCTCTATATTTGTCCACCCTTAATTTGAATTTACTTTAGCTTAGAAGTGGGAATTGAGAATGGAATTTGCAAACCCTTTGCTTTCTTTGGTTTTTCTCTCTTTCTCCCTTGTTCTCTCGACTAAGAAGAAAAGCCTTAATTTTCCAATTACAATTTGTAACTCTTGGCCAACAATGTAAAAAGCCTTCAATTTTGACTTTTCAAAATAATAAAATATATATATTATTATTTCCATCACATGGAAATAATAATATCCATTCATTTTCTCTTTTTCCGTAAATGGCCAATATTAAACCATGTTCTAGTGACCAAAATTTTTTTTTTTCATATTTATCAATACATTTAATTATAATTATTAATAAATAAACACTATATTTAATTAATAATAAGTATTACCATAATACCCCTTTATAGAATTTACTATAAAATTCTTTTATGGAATTTACTATAATATTCTTGTATTTAATTATTAATAATTAATAAATAAATAAATAATTAATTAATTATTATAATATTACTATAATACCCTTATATACTATAATACCTTATAGAATTTACCATAAAACCATTTTATGAAATTTACTATAAAGCCATTATATAAAAAAAATTATAATTAAGTGTTGTTACATCCCACATTGCTAGCGGGTGAGTCTGGGTTATAGATTATATAGCTTATGTTCTCTTAACTTAGTTTTGGGTTGTAAAGCTCAAGAACAAACTCGTGATGAGTTGTGTGCCTAAAGCGGACAATATTTACTCGGTTGTTAGGCCTGAGCTGTTACATTTGTTCCAACACTTGAAATATTTCTCAAGTAAGTTCCTTATCAATTTAGGTGTGACTTAATAGGTTCACTATAAAGTCGGCAGTAAACATACAACAAAATTCGAAGTAAACTCTTTAATTCATTCGATGTTCCGTAAATCATTTCATGATTAATTAAATGAATTAAACTCTTTAATTCACTTAATATTTAATAAATCATCTCATGATTAATTAAATATGTCTACAGACCAAAATTGATATCTAACAATGTATCATGGCCACCCGAATTATAATGAAGGAACAAGCTTCAACATAAACCTTTCCATAATTAGTTACTGTTCAATTCAATCATTTTGTCATACTTGCTCTGATTGGATCAATGTCATAGTTAACTGTTAAAATCTCTATATCCAATATTATATATCATGAACCTTGAGATCATAACTCATTCAGTGTACCGACATTGAGAACTCCTTCTCAATCACACACTACACCTTAGCTAAGGATTTCTTGAGTTATATCTCTATCATTCACATAGAGCATACTCCCATAATGTACTAAGGGTGACGAATCCTTTATTTAATATTCATCTATCTCTATGAGCGTCATACCATACCCAATAACTATCCGTAATGAACCTTATAATCCATCTTGAGTTAGTATCAAAGTACAACATTTTACCCACAAGATAACTATGACATTCTTAAGTCTAAGGATCATTTGCACTACTGATATGAAGAATGTCCAATTGACAATAAAGTACAATTACCATTAGGACAGTTCTGCTGTGAGTTAAGATAGTTAACTCATTCTCTAATGAGCACCTACACATTTGCCTTAGTGACACCATATAAGTGGTCTATGAGAACAACTACCTTTTCAACAAACAAGTATAGTGTATACCAGTCTTTTTGGTACTATAAAGGCCCTACTTTACAGTCCTATGACTGAAAATGTTTAAGAATGATGCATTTAATATATCTATCTCATAAGTATGATCTCATCATAAATAGATGTATATATTGCAAACATTCTATGGACTTCATCATTATACATATAAACAAGTAAATTAATGATGAAAGAAATTGCCATAAAATATTTATTTCATTACTAAAAGAAAAGATTTACAAAAGATAATGTCCATCAAAACAACTTGTGATTGACTTGTAGAGCCTTTTACAATATGCCTTATGGGATATTATAGCAATAGGTATAGGTTTGTAAGTCTGACTCTCTAATTGTGAATGGGAACCAATCAGCTTTAAAGGCCATCCTCTATTTTCTTGCTTTTGGAACCGAAGAGGAAATAAGGACGATGTCCAACTCTTCCTTTGAGTTTTTCTCCGTATAAGCAGCCTCGTTATCACTCAAAACATAACCCATTTCTGTTCACAAGATTGAGAAAAATAAGTTATCAAGAGCTACTCAAGATCATCAACAACTTAGGAAAAATCCCACAATGGTCTAAAACCTTAAGAAGTTATCCAATACCCATCTCAATAATAAAGATTCAAAATAGTAAAGAAGATTGGAGAAATATGAAGAATTACCAATTGTTATTGAGGCGAAAAAAAAATGTGGATAAAGAACAATTCTTTGGGAATTGTAAAAAAACCTTGTTCTTGGCAAGACTGTCGATAATGAGAAGAAGGTTGCAGTCTAGAATGAAAAGGAAACTAAAGTTGAATACATAGTTTGGAATCTTTTTCGTTCTGAGTTAGCCTCTATCATCATCAATAATGTTGATAATAGATGGATTAAACCAGGTACTGATTTCTCTACCTTGGTGTTACTTCTGTTGCAATTGTCAATGAAATTTGAAGAAGGCTTGGAGATGAAGAAAATGTAAATAAGGGCAATAGAAGGCTAAAATGGTATTGAACGAAACCCTTTTTGGTTTCGTTTCGCATTGCAACTGAAGCATAATGTGAGGGATCAGTTCCTGGGCACGTAACTGCTGTTGGGAAGCCACTCCCGTTACTCGAACTTACGAAAAGGCTCTTAAGGGGCCTAGACATGTACACATGCATATTTTAGGATTTAAAACTTCTTTAAACATAAATACAAAGTTGAGAAGTCATACTTCTCTGATTTTTAATTCGGAACAGCAAGTCAATCTGTTCACTTGCCTCCAAGTGTATCTACATGTCGAGTTGGCAAAAATGGTTTCAGTTTCATGATGGGATTATCAAGCTATAGATTTTAGCTTTACCAAGCTTATCCAAAGCTTTCTCTTTCTAGCTTCTTTCTTCCCTTTTGTTTTTAGTTCCAAACCAAGCACACACCAAGCTTCTCATAAGAATGATGCTCACTGAAAATATAGAGAAAATGAAGAAGAAGAAGTTTAATCTCTATTGAAGCAATAACAACAACTTGCATTAGACTTAGCACTTAAGTATTTTCTTTTTAGCAATCAAATTGCCAACTTGATTCCTGCACTGACATACATCACCACTTAGTTTTTATCTTATCAAATAAACAAAAGCTATGTGTCATGAGAGAAAATGATATATATATATATATATACATATATTGTATTATTACTTTAATAATATATATAGTAATTATTAATTTAGATATTTATATATATATTACTTTAATATATATATATATATATTTGTAATCATTACATAAGATATTTATTATTATATTAATATAATAGATATTTATTATTTTATGATTACTTTAATTAATAATGACTAAACTAATTTATTCATAAATATCGATATATTAATATAATATCTGTAAATCATATTTAAGTTATCTTCTAAATAACCGAAACATTTCCCATATATAGGAGAGTTAGCATGTCCTAACCGAGAAATTTATTCTTTACAATATTGAATCAAATTGTTATCCGATCAAAGTATTGGAACAATATTAGTAACTAATAAATGATTATTGTATAATAGCAATTACCATTATCATCAAGTAACCGACTAATGTGCGTGACCTCTTGAGTTCATTGTGAGCTGGACATGGGTAGATATGAACTCTTTCGTATCTCTTCGATATAACTCTTTATAGCTAAAGTTCCCAATTATTATGAGTGATCTTTAGCAAGATGTCATGACTCCTAAACATAAATGAATAAATATCGAATAAACCCATGTAGTTTTACGTGCATGTAGTAAAGTCCTTTTGTTGTCGATTCCCAATTGAGTAAGGGTCATAGTATCGTCAAACTCCTAACTCAATCATAGGATTAGAACCTCAATCATATATAGGATTTATATATCCATAAAACACCTTTCCTGATATACATGCTTTGGCTAAAGATTTTATTTTCGCGTATGACAGTTCCACCTAGGATCTCAAGCTTTAACATCTGAGCTAGCAGATTCTATCTTGGTTATCACCTATCCTCATACACTTAAACACATTGCCAGCAAGCTTCTTTTACTAGGTGTGGCTAGCCCGGTGTGATATACACAAGTGAACGATATGTCTCAGTGCGGAAGGTAGCCATGCCACCTTGGGTCATAGGACTAGTGGTACACTAGTACGACTGTGTGATATATCATTGACTGTGAATAATTACTCATGTGATTTGTCACGTTTGGTCATATTTAGTAACACGCTCTCAAACATATTATCCATGTTTATGCTCTTGTGACATGAGACTCGTCACCTAACTATTAACATCCAATACTAATCTTCAGCAGTATCAAACATACCAGTCATGCAATGTCATAGTCTCATATGACATCACTTTAACTGGGGATTGATTCAGATGTATTTAAATCATAAACTCTGTACTCATATCTACAACTTTTTGTAGATAGAGTTTTGACATCATAAAACATCACGGGATCTCATTTTGCATTTTATATACAATATAAATCAACAACTGAACATGCATAATGATACAAAAGCCATTTTATTAATCGTAAACTAATAGACAATTAATTACATGATTATATATACAATTAAAGATATCCCTAAACCGTATAACACTATTGGTTCTAGGGCATATCTCCAACATTTATAAAAACAAAAACCCCAACCGTTGATGGAATATCAAACAGATAATCATTGGAATTCAAAAAAGAAGGCGGTTATGATGAGGACCAAGGTGATCTTTAGGATCCGAAGCATTTTTTGCCTCTTAGTCCAATAGAAAACAGACATGTGGATGAGAATTTGTAGGATTCGGGTTAGCATTTAAAGTTGGTGTGTAAAGAACGAATCTATTCAAATCAAAACCTTAAGTTTTCGTCAAAAATTAATTTTTGTTAAAAACTTGGGGGCATTATGTTTGGGAAAAGGCCTGAAGCATGGATAAGCTCAGTAGGCCTTTAGCCCATTATGTATAGTATATTATCAAGGCCTTTGCCATTGGCAATGGTCTCACATAAAACATATAGAATCCAAGGCCTGCCTCAGTTAGAGAGATCTTGACAATGACGTAATGAGCGATTTTAGGTGTGGTGTGGCCTGAGACTACCTAAGTTCAATCAAAGGTCTCGGATTTAAATGTGGAAGCCCAAGACCTCTTTAAAGATCTCAGGTATAACATGGCAGAGGCCTTGGGTAAGTCTTCAAAATCCAATGCTATTCCTATTAAAGAAGAAGGTCTTAGATAAAGTGTAAGGTTTTCAAGACCTCCCATCAGCAGTTATTCCTGGCTAAACGTGAAGTTCAAGTTTTCTAGACTTTTCCGAAATAAGGGGGGATTTATAGCCTAGTAGAAGTATTTTGTAAATAGGTCTCAAAATCTCGTGATCTCCGAAATACCAATACGTTTGGAATTATGGTTTCGTGATTCCTAGAATACTAATAATCTTAGGATTATGATCTCTTAATTCTTTGGAATCCTAATGAATTTGAGAGACGTAATGGTAGTAGGACAAAATAGCCTATGAAAGATAAGCAAAAGGCAACTATGTACGCACAATTACGACAAATTATAATATTACAATACACATTATGACGTAGAGAGTATTAAGTTTCCATTATTAACTTACTGCTATTATTTTCTCTCAACAACGTACAAAAGTAAAACTCTAACTTAAGCATTGGAAAGTTTTCGTTAGGTCACTAACTTTACTCCTAACAATATTATGTGATTTCAGGTGTTACAATGATTAAACAAGCGAAGAAGATCGTTTTGGTTGGTAGAATTTTAGAGAGAATTTTACTTACATCTAACATTTACAATGTATAAGAGATTATAACTGAATTATTGAATCGTTTAGTTACTATTTGAATAATAAATTAAGTCATAAAATAATAATAATTTCTTCTTAGCATTTGATTCATTTTTTTAGCTGCTTAACCAACTCTTCAAAGTTATTGTAAGAAGACCCACCTGCTGTTGTAGATGCTTCAGCTTTTCTCCTCCATTCCACACTTTTTCTTCTCATTTCCTTCCCTTTCTCTCCATCCATTAATTCTCTTACAAGTCTCTCAATTTTTTCTCTGTTAACATCGCTATCAATCTCAATCCCAATCCCCCACTTTGTACATGAATATCTACAATTCGTTTGTTGGTCTGCGAAAAATGGCCAACACATCAATGGCACTCCTTCACAAATGCTTTCCAATGTAGAATTCCACCCACAGTGTGTTAAAAATCCCCCCACTGAAGGATGACCTAGAACTTTCTCCTGTTCACACCACTCTACAAGCAATCCTCTATTGCTTGTCGCCTTAGTAAATTCTTCTGATATAATCTCTTTGGCCACCATTAACAAGATCAGGTCTAATTACCCACAAAAATGGATACATGCTATTAGCGAGTCCCCAAGCCAACTCTCTCAATTGTTCCGGGGTGATTATTATCAAGCTTCCATAGTTAACATAAATAACAGACTTTGGTTTTTTCTTGTCTAACCAGTTTAAGCATTCCGTGTTTTCTTTCCACAAATTTAATGCAATGCAGTCCAAGTTCGTAGTACAAAGCTTTCGATGAAGCATTGACAATGGTCCGATGGTGTAAAGCTTGTGAAACTTGCTGGTTTTGATCGCTTCTAAAACCTCTTGCTCCAAATCATCAAATGTGTTGATGATTACCCCTTCTGCTTTCATAGAATTGTTCACTGATTCACGGTTGTAATTGAACATTGTGTCATTAGGATCCGTACTTCTGATGATGGTGGGAAGATCTTTCAAACGAACACCTTTCATATTTGGAATCCAGTCAACTTCAGTGTCAAGATATCCGTCGGTTAAGCTACTCTCATCTGCAGACAGCATTGTCAAATAGCATACAACTAGTTAGCATGAAATTGCTAAGTTGAAAGATTATAAAATTTATTATGGTATATAGAAACATACCTCTTAAAGGAAAATAACCTCTTTCCTTTAGCTCTTCAAAGTAGAGATAACCCAACATGCCGCAGCCACTAGGTGTAAAGAGTATGAATTCTGGGATCCCATATTCGTGGGCAGCCTCTAAAGTGAAACTCATGACACCGTCAGAGACAATACAAGCGACAGCAGGCAAATCCAACTACGCATTAAGCTTTGCTATAAGGCTTCGAAATGAACGCAATCCATGAACAGGAAAATTTTTGCATAAAGCTGGAAGATCAAGAATTCCTCGAGGATTTGAGGATGGCAAACCATCTTCAATTGTTGCAAACTGGATATCAGGCAAGCTGTTTAGAGAATCTGAGCCTGTAGAACTGAGCAATCGATGGTAATTGAACTCAGTGTGAACAAAAGTGATATGGAAACCTTTGAAATGGAGCAGTTTTGCAAGTTTAAACATCGGATTTATGTGGCCTTGGGCTGGAAAAGGAATGCAAACAGCATGGGGTTTTGCAGACTCCATTTCAGAGTAACTAGCAAGTGGCAGAATGATAAGGAAATGAAACGAAAAGATAACAACCGTATTTAAAAAATAAAGCAGGTATGTGTAAACGAGTAACGATAAGAATGGATTCCATTCCCACTCAATGTTTAGGTAAGTCAAACAAACGCCGGCCTGCCTTTGTTTAGAACTACGTCCATAATAATAAAGAAAGAAGAAAGTAATCAATGTTCATTTTATTTTGTCACCGGCAGGACAACCAATTAAACTATGTTTATAGTTTTTTCAATCCTTGTGAGAGCGATTAAATGCCATAGGCTTTAAAACAGTTCTGAAACGGATATGGCGGAGTAATACATAATATTATTTGCAATCGATAGCATTAACTTTTACTTTCATGTTTAAAAGAGAAAAAAGAAATAATAAAAATCTTGCTTTAATGAAAGTCAATGATTTGGACTTTTGATATATTTTATAACCTTAAACTGTGCCACGCCTGGCCACTGCAAATCCTCAACCGTAGCCATTGGCCTCCTTGTCGCGTTCAGTTTGTTTTAGCCCCCATCGAGTATATTTTGTTTTGAATTTGAAAAGTGTGTTCCAATATTTTTACTGATTTGTTTAGATTTGAACGATAATGAAAACGAACTCGAATTTTTTTAATAATGAAGATGAAGGTGGTTTATTCAATTTTTTATTTTAGTTTTATCAATTTATATTTGCAGAGTTATAGGAAAAGGTTTAAGGACGATTGTGACCCGGGAGCAGTTTGGATTTATAATTTTTATTTTGCCTATTCAATTCTAATGCCCCATTTCCGAATATTGACCATAGGAACGTTAAAATGACCAAACTATGATTTTGAATATTGTCTCATAACAACTCAACTGAACAGAACCGGCATCACCATGCTCTGTTCCTGCACGCAGCGGAAGTGCAACGCACGGAATGGATTTCCGGGCGCA
>JAXCLQ010000010.1:4114004-4132881 GCA_035584115.1 Cedrela odorata | reverse complement strand
TTTACATATTACAACCACATGATACTCATCTTATACACATATGAAATATTATTTATACTTGATTTCCTAAATTACAACTTAAAAGCTAATAATGTAAATTCTAATAATATAATTTCTGACATCACATACAACTTAAACTAATAACATAGATTTTACTACAATTAATTTTAACAATTCATTAAGTATGTTATACTAAAACAATACTAATTTTCTAGTACAATTTTAACATTAACAATTCACTAACTTACTACACCAAAATAATAATACTAATTAAAGTAAGCTCACTACACCAAAAAAATAATAAAACACTAATTAAAAATAACTAAAACTTACCAATTCTCCTTTCTTTCTTTCTCATTTCTCTCCCTTTCTTTCTTTTCTTTCATTTCTTCTCAATTTTTTGTCTCTTATGTTGGCTTTGTTTTGCATTTCAATTTTGAAAAGTTAAAGACTAACATTTTACTCATTAACACATGAAGGGCTATGATTACTTTAATAAAATCCAATGGCTTTCATTTTTCCACCCAATTTCTATTAAATATTAATTAATTCTAATTTTCTTAAAACATATGGATGGCTTGGATTACTTCAATCAAATCCAATGGCCATCCTTTCTCCACCACATTTTCCACTAACTAACACAAAATATTAATTAATTTAATCAATAAAACACATGGATGGCTAGGATGGCTTTAACCAAATCCAATGGACCACATTTAGCCACCACATTTTCCACTAACTTAGCTTTTATGTTCATCTTTATCCATTTTATAAAACATACCTAGAATTGTGATAAGTGAATGGCTAGGATTCAAGGAAATGGATGGCTAGGATTTTGTAGAGTTTATTTGTTTATTTGTTTATTTTACTTTATTATATATATATATATATATTTATACTTGAGCTTGGGCTTGGGCTTTAGCCCATTTTAGTGTATATATATATATATATAAGCTTAGGCTTGGGCTTAGGCTTAATTTAATTAAATTGAGCCTAAATTATGTATATATAATACTAGCCCACTTAATTACATATGTGTATATATTTATCCATGAGCTAAAATTCCAAAATAACCTTGCTAACAGTGAAATTTCAATTCTACCCTTATAGATTTACTTTATATTACTTCTCAAAATTCTAACACTTAATACTTTAACAAGTATATTTATAATCATAGCTATGAGTTCTACAAAAGAAAGCTCGAGTGCTACAACTAGTCTTGCTCAAAACATCATTTCCCTTTAGAAAACTATATTATCAAGACCTAGTTCTACTGAAATCCGAATTTTGTCGAAATCGTAACTATCAAAAATTAACGATTTTTTTAAAAAAATTTCAAGAACGAAATAAGGATCACAAGAAGCACAAAAAAAATAAAATAAAACTAGAATTACTCCTCGACAATGGCGCCAAAATTTGGTGTGCTGTTATAAGCAACCAAAAATAAAACCTATAGTCCTAAAAATACACGTAGTGACGTGAATAAGAATCGTTCCCACGGAGAGTATCTATCCTAATTTTATTCTATGTGAATAAGGATGAGGGGTTTTGAGTATAACGAAAATAAATTTAAGAAAAACAACTAAGGAATAATTCAAATTGACGTATTAAAATTAATCACAAGGACAAACATTGGTCTAAGTCAACATCAACTGTCGAAATTTTATAACTAATCATTAATGCAACTATATATCAATTCACACTTTGAATATTCACTATTGAAATTATTTTCCTATCTCTCTTTATTTGTAGTTAATTAAAAAACAAGCAATCTGATTAACCTTAACTACTAAATAACCCAAGACAAGCGCTAAAGGTTTAATCTAATAATATAGCCTTAAGAATTAGAGAGATCGATGAAGCTAAACAACACAAGCACAAGCGGTTGCATTTAATTTGGTCGAGCATTCTTCCTAAGATTTAAATATTTCTAACGCAGTAAATTATTAAATCTTAGTTGCTTCACAAATTAGAAGAATCAATAAATTACGGAATTGATCTCTAACCTAGCAATAGATTGCAACGAATAATAAACCAGTAGGCCTCCTAGTAATTAAACAAGACAATCATGAAAATAAGCACAAAAGAACATCCAATACTCAAAGCATAAAAACAAATTAGATCTCACAGTTTTATTAATTCCGAGGCTTCTGTTTCCTTTAACCAATTATAAAAGTTTAGTTATGCAAGGCCATAATGAAACTTGAAGGAGAAATTAAAGAAAAGAGAGGAGAGAGAGGCTTTTGTCAAGTCTACCATTTTTCCTCCCTTTTTACATGTTATTTATTTGCCTTCCATGTCTACAAAATCCCTAAAAATATTCTAAATATTATCCTAAAATAACAATCTCCAAATATGACTAATTAAGAAATAAATTAAAGTCCTAATAAAACTAGGAAAGTGAAGATTTATTGAGAAAAATATTAAAATAAAATAAAAGCTTAATATAACTAGGAAGGTGGTGATTTCAATTGGAATTTTCGTACACTAGATCAAGAAACTTCCTAAAATAAGCCGCATCAAATCCACGTTTTAGAATTGCAGGCTAAGGAACATTCCAAAACGTCAACAGTACAGGTGCAACAACTTCAAACACGATTTTGACCTTGATGCAACCTATATATCTCAAAAATTAAAACATGAAAGTTGTAGAGATTTTTCTTATCGTTCCATATCATCTTGAATCATCTCAATCGGAGCTTGGATGAGAGTGTTATGCTTATATTACGAAGTAATGTCAAAATTGTCCAAAATCATCCAATTAACTTTGCTTTGCACTTAACGTCTTCAATTGCATCCTAAATCAAAATAATAAGAATAATGAGTACATTAGACACCAATTAAGTATAAAAGACTAAACATTAAGAGAGAAAAATATGACATTTTGTATTCTCATCAGATATCAAGCAAATATAGAGGAAAAACATTGATCGGCCTTAAAATCAATCCTTAAGTACTTGAGAAGGACTAAAGATCTGGTTCTAAGTTATGGATGTCAAGAGTTGAATATTCAAGAATATTCAAATTCTGATTTTCAATTAAAAATTGACGATTAAAATATGTCAAGTTTTATATTTATCTATAATAGAAGAGCTGTAAGTTGGAAAAGTTCGAAGCAGAAGACTATAGCAGATTCCACTTTAGAAGTTGAATATAATGCTACTTTGAAAGTAGGAAAAGAGGGTGTTTGGATGCGTAAGTCTTGGTGTGAATTGTAACATAACTTATTTGATAAGTGTGTACTATGACAATACTGGAGCCATTACATAGGCTAAGGAATCGAGACCACGCCAAAAGTCCAAACACATTCAGAGTAAATATCACATTTTGCAAGAATTCTTTGGAGTGGCAGAAATAATAATTCAAAAGATCCCTTCAACAGACAATGTAGCTGACCCACTGACTAAAGTAATGACACAAAACAGTTGGACTACCATCTTTAAAAGATAGGTATGAGATACAACAGTGATTGACTTTAATGCAAGTGGGAGTTTGCTATTGTATATGTCTTAGAAATGAATCATGTTGTAGTTGAATTTTAGATATATTATACCTCTATGTATTTAGTTTCTATAGCTTCGCTATTCCAGTGAACCTCAATTTCGGGTATAACATGATTCAATATAAATATAGTTCATAAATCGCAATGGAACCATCCATACGGCGTCGATCATCATTAATAATCATTAGAAATGTAATTTCACTAATTGGTATAGTCTCTTGAATTTAATTTCAAGATCAAGGCTGATATTGACACATATTGTTCAAACTAAATTCCGCAACAAGGCAGCTGGCTTTCGAAATTTGCTGGGAGTCCGTCTTTACATGAAATAATCTAATTTTGACTATATCATTACTTATTGTGTCTAGTTTTTACAAAATTTTACGGTTCATTAATCGAAGGTCTAGAACTCATTCTGTTTGCAAAACACTAAACCTTGTCCCGAATTTTTGACAACCTAAAATACACATTCTTCACATGCCAATTCACTGCCCTATAATTCAACACAATTTAACCACCATATCTATGCATTATTACATTCTAATTCCACATTTTTATGCACCAAAACACACCATAGCACACTCGATCAATTGATTAATTAAATCTTAACATAAACATTTAAATTTACCATATAATATCCAAATCCACACAAAATTCTATAAACAAAATTAGTAAATCAACTCACCTATTCCTTTGTTTTCCCTTCACTTTCTTTTCTTTCCTTCCTCTCTTTCTCTCCTTCTTTTATTCTTCCTTTCTTTCTTTCTTTCTTCTTTCTCTTTTGGTTGATTCTTCCATCTTCCTCCTCTTTTCTTCTCTTCTTCTTTTTTTTTCTTTCTTTCTTCCTTCCCTCTTGGTTTCTTTTTCTTTCCCTTCTCTTCCTCACGTTTTCTCCTCTCTTCTTTCTTCTCCTCCCTAGTTTCTTTTTGTCTTCAATTAACTAGATAAGTATAAAATTTTCTAGTAATTAAGGCTCCATTTTCAACAACTGGGCTTGAATTAGTTTGGTATAGTTTTAGGTCAAAATTTTAATTTTAATTTTATTGTCCCACATTAATAACAATTTATTTGCTCCCCCTCACTTGTCATGAATTAGCATATTGGCCTTTTAAGTTTAGAAGATTTTTCATTCTAGTCACTAATATTTTATTGTAGCTATTATGAAAAAAAATACGGGCCGTTGCATTAACTCAGAGGTTTAAATAGAACCTACTAGTTCTTTTATCTTAACTAAATCTATATCTTTTCCTTCCTTTATAGCGTAACCTTAGGACGAAACCTCTTAGACAAACCCCTAAAGACTTTCTTAATCACACAACTTTTAAGAATCATTTCCTTAGGTTAAAGTTAGAGTTTATCATATCATTCAATTTAGCATAAAATATATCAAAGTTTTCATCTTCTTTCATTCCAATCTCCTCAAAACTAGAGCTTGGCATTTGAAGTTTTGAATTGTTAACAATTTTCGTACCCTTATGAGTAGTTTCAATAATATTTCATGGCCTTTTGGCAACTTCACACATAATATTCTTTTAAACTCTTCAGAAGACACTGCCATGAAGATGGCATTGAAAGCTTTGCTATTAAAATTAGAGTCTGATAGCTCGTCTTTTGTCCAATGTCTGAAATCTTTAAGCACAGACATTACCTTAACAGTGGCAAAGGGTGGACTTTAAGCTTTCTCACAAGACATCCAAACACGTTCGTCAATAGCTTTTAGGAAGGCTCTCATCCATACTTTTCAATATGGATATTTGCTCCCATCAAAGAACAGTGGGACAGACAAACCTTGAGATCTATGCTCTATCTAAACCAAAGCTAGGGTAACGGATCGAGACAAGGCTCTAATACGAATTGAAAAACTTAAGATTTTAACCCTAGTTGAAGGTTATACATTTGGCTGAGTTTATGTTGTCCCTTGATTCCTAACGCTTTAATACTTCTGTTTTTTTTTATTTGTTACATTATTAAGTTACACAGTTTTTTTTTGGAGACTTGTTAATATTAACAATTAAAGACCATTGACTAATTTTATATTTATAAGGTCTTAATAAGTATTGTATTTTTTTTAGTTAAATGTGTTATTTGATAAATTTGGTGTTGTCCCCTTCCGTGAAGCAAATGTTACAAAGTACATACATGCATATGATACAAAATTTACCCTTATTCGAACATACTATGTTTTATGAATTTTACACTTATTTCTAAGGGACCATAACTGCAACAAGCTAAAAGTAATAACTAAATAAACTATGTCTATTATTTTACAAACATAAAAGCAGTGCCCCTCGTGCATTTCTTTTTTCAGAAACACTACCCCGCGTTAACTTTTTATTAAAAAACACTACCCCACAACAGTTTATTATACAGCAAGGGACCACAACAGTGGCAATTAAGATACAAATTAACCACCGCAAACATTCCATATATTCAAATCAACCAACTACATCACACACAAACATGTCAACCACCACAAACACTTCATATATTCAAATCAACCACCTACTTCATTTCAAATATACAAATCAACGACCACAAACACTCGAATTATTGGAAATCTACAAAATCCACATGATACATATGTATAGAATAAAATAATTAGAAATCCACGTACTAAGCAGCAAAATATACATTCCTAGCTTTGTTGGCAAAATCATACAAAATATGAATTCGCAAACATTTAAACTTTAGGAGACGTCCAATCAAGGCTTTTATTACTGGAAAATAATTAAAAGAAGTAAATTATTACTTCTGTTGATAGTGTTGAAGCAAATCAGTCGTCGAAGTTGAAACAAATCAGAAGTAAACAATAATGAAAAAAACATAGGTACAAAACACATCAAACAAATTGTTAGAAATGATTTGTAAAATCACTCGAACAAACAAATTAATAAATAGTATAAGTAAAAAATAAATTTATGATTTGTGAATATATTACAAATATATAAATCTCAAAAGGAAAACGGAGAGATATTTTACATTTTTAAGGTAAAGAGTGAAGTTAGCTAGAGAGTTTGAACCGATTTCACGTTTATGTGAATGAATACATGATGCCCATGAAACGATGCCGCCCCATGAAGTCAACAACACGTTTATGGTGTTGGTGACTTAAAATAATCATTAGCTCCTCATAGCTAGAAGAGAAGAGCGTGAAAGACCATGCAGTTTGCATTTTAGATTTTAATTATTGAAGTAGACGAGATAGGTAATACAACATAAGGACATTAATTAATTTATTGTGCTATACATGTACCAGTGGCAATTAACCTAATGACTGTTTCATCTCACATGCATCAGATGGTTACTAAATTACTAAATAAATAATATAACTTATGTCTATAAAATTGGAGTCATTAATCATTAATCATTCACTCTTCTTCTTAGTTCAACTAAAAGGGATCACTGTCATGGAGAACCGTTCTGATAAGCCCTATGCAGTTTTCATTCCATTTCCAGTTCAAGGACACATCAATCCATTCTTTAATCTTGCTAAATTACTCCATTTCAGAGGCTTTCATATCACCCTCGTCAACACAGAATATAACCACATACGCCTCCTCAAATCTAGAGGCCCTGATTCTGTAAATGGCTTTCTTGACTTCTGCTTCGAAACAATTCAAGATGGTCTTCTTGTTGTCGATGATATTGATTCTACGCACCATATTCCCTCTCTTTGTGAATCTACGACCAAAAACTTCTTAAACCCATTTCGTAAACTTCTCTCCAAACTAAACTCTTCAGTTAATATTCCATCAGTGAGTTGTATTATCTCTAATGGAGCTATGACCTTCACTATGCAAGCTGCCGAAGAGATGGGAATTCCTAATGTACTGTTTTGGACCACGGGTGCAATTGGTCTCTTAGGATTTGCTCATTTGAAAGATCTTGTGGCTAAAGGTCTTACACCCTTGAAAGGTACCCTTTGGCTTGTTTTTTTTGTTCGCTTTAACACTTAATACAAATGTTTCCATCTGGTGTTTTAATAATACAAATGTAAATGTTTATGTTATTTAGTTTGCAGACGAGAGGTGCCTAGAAAATGGGTATTTGGACACCATTATAGATTGGATTCCTTCAAAGAAAGGTATCAGACTAAGGGACCTCCCAAGCTTCTTAAAAACAACAGACCCAAATGAACCTATGCTCTACTTTATCATAGGAGAAGTGGAGAGAGGTATTAAATTTTCAAGTCATATTCTTAATACTTTTGATGACATTGAGCAAGATGTTGTGAATGATCTCTCTTCTATGTTTTCCCGAATTTACACTATTGGACCTCTTCACTTACAAGTCAACAACATCCCTGAAAATGGTTTAAAATATATAGGCTCTAATCTTTGGAAAGAAGAGCCCGAATGTCTTCAATGGGTCGATTCCAAGAAACCAAAATCTGTAGTTTATGTAAATTTTGGAAGCATCACAGTCATAACGCCGCAGCAAATGATGGATTTTGCTTGGGGACTCGCACACAGCAAGCAAAACTTCTTGTGGAAAATAAGAGGTGACCTTGTTAAGGGTGAATCTGCTATGTTGCCAGCTGATTTTGTTGAACAAACTAAAGGAAGAGGTTTGGTAGCAAGTTGGTGCTCGCAACAGCAAGTACTCAATCACCCATCGATCGGAGGGTTCTTAACTCACAACGGATGGAATTCCACGATTGAAAGCGCTTCGGCGGGAGTGTCGATGATTTGTTGGCCATTTTTTGCTGATCAACAAACTGATTGTTGGTTTGCATGCAATAAATGGGGAATAGGGATGATGATGAATGACGTTGTGAAGAGATGAAGTGAAGAAACCTTTTTTTGTTGCGCGTTTTTGTTGCAACAAATAAGTGTTTTAGTGTTTATTCATATTTTAAGTCTTCACGTGAAAATACTTCAAGTTTACTAGTTATTTTAGGTAAAATTAGACTTCAAGCATAACTACCAAATTTATGCTAACAATTCTACAAATCAAATGAAAGAATAATTTTTTGAAAACAAGAGTTTTATTTAAGAGAGAGTCCTTATTTAAGAAGATCTATTCCTTTCAGGTTTAGAAAATAAAAATTTTTATTGAACAAGGCTTAGGGTTTTACTATAAATATATAATATTTTCATAGTTACTGCAAGTCTTTGAGACGCCAAAATTGAGAGTCTTTGAGCTTGATTCTTGTTCTCCTTCATTTTTGTTTTATTTTACAAGTTAATATATATATATATATATATATTTTATGCCTTAATGTTAAAGTAATTTAGTAGAAATTATGAGTCTGTAATTTCTTAATTCATAAATTTAAATAGTGTTCTTTTAAGTATGGTTAAGACATTTTTATTCTTAGAATGAATGGTTTATGCTTATTGAAAGGGGATCTTACTGAATTAAGTCTAAGAAATTTCAATACGACAAGGTGAAGGGATCTCGCTAACTAAGGTCAATAGGGAAAATTCAACACAATGACAATAATAATAAGAGGCAGTATTTATTTTGTATGTCACGCCCCCGTCTATGGAGTTCACACATGACAACCGTAAGACATATTCTAAATCTCTGAACATGTGAACATGTCTCTCAGGCCTGTAAGACTGCTTGGGTTCTTGTTCCCTATATAAGTATTCATCAAATCTTGTATTTTCGAGACATTTTCAAATCATTTTACAACTAAAAGTACACTCAATTTAAAATACATACAAGGTACATATCCAATTTCATTGGTTTATATCCATAAATATGTACATACAACAGTTTCCAAAATAAACCCAGTGGACTATTAAAATGAGTCGGTGAGTCGAGGATGCAACTGATACCTGAGAGCATTACATCCTTAATCGATCACCACCACTTAATAATATACTTTTCTACACTTATTCTCCTAAAACTAGGAGGACTTATATATGCTTTTAAAATAATTTATTTTAACAAAACCATCGGCTTTTATTCAAAATCAACAGGCTGACTCCCTTTCTCGGTAATTACTTTGGTCGTGATAACCCCAGAACCATCAGTAGGTTTTATGCACATAAAACAATACTTAATAAATAAAAATAAGTTCTTTTCGTATAAAGAATGTATGCAAATTTTTAAACTAGCCCACCATTGACGTTGGCCTCGAGTAGTCATGTGATAACACTCATGACTATCCTCAACAATCCTACAAGTGAGCAACTCCATAACATCCACCCATATAACTACCCCACTTGTGGCATACTTACCTAGGTGGCATACTTACCTAGGTGGCTTCTTAATAGGTCCGTCCCTAGGTTACTTCCCTCTAGCTACAGTGACAAATAAAACTAGTCTTCTCGGCCATATCCCCAATACAATTCACATGTAAAATCAAAAATGAAATTATTTATAAACATTTCATTGATAATATAAGAAACTTCACATTTCCAATGTCAATCTTGGCCTCATAGCCACATATATATCAAATCAATCCACAGGCTACACACATTTATTGTAAAATAACCATAATAATAATAAAACTATTTCTTAGATCGTAAAACAATAAGTCTTATAAAACTATTTAAAAATATGCAAACATGTAAAAATAAATTCGCTTATAGGTTTACGCATAACCGTTTCCAACTTACTGCCTCGCTAATGGTTGACTGAGTCGTCTATTTGTAATTATGTATTCTCCCATTGAAATTCATAATCTCATGTATTTGCTATATCAACAAAGAAATATATCATATCCATCATCTATCCTTAATAAAGAGTCAACATGTTTCGAACTTTCATTATATAGTTAAAAAAATCACAATTTCTCACAATTTTTATCCTAAGTAGCATCTATCCACGACAAGGGTAATTTAATCTTTATGCTGGGATCAATCAGTGATAAATTTGAGGCTGAATTCTTAATATGTTTTTTCCATATAAATCTAGTTTACATGAATTTTTACAGTGTTTTATTTGAACTTCTATATCTTAACTTATACTTAATTAAATAAATACTGTTCCTACCAAATTTCATAACAAAGTAGTAGATTTTCCAAATTTTTTGGGAATTCACTCCTTGATGGAAAAATTTACTTTTTGACTATGTTATTCTCTGTTATGTCTAGTTTCTGTAGCCTTTTATGGATCTAGATTCAGATTCCTACTATTTGAGTTATGATTAATTTACTACACACTGAGCAGACACACGACAGTTTGTAATACCGAAACAGAGTGACTAAATTCTGACCTTTGATGGGAATTCATCCCTACATGAAACAATCTAAATGTTGGATATGTTGTTCCCCTATATGTCTAATTTTTATAGAATTTTACAGTGCTAAAAACCGATGTCGAGAATACTATTTTGTTTTAGATTTTCAATAGGCTATTCCACATTTTTGACAAACCAAAACACAACACAAAGTAATCACTTCTAAATTCTACTGGAGATCCGTTGTTTCACAAAAAATTCTAAATTTCTACTAAGTTGCTCATAATTGTGTCTAGTTTTCCAAAATTTTGCGGTTCATTAATTGGAGGTCTATAACTTATTTTATGAGCCAAATATTGACCCTAGGTCAGTAATTCCAGTGAGCAGAAAAAGCCTATCAATTTTTTTTAGTAAACACAATATGTATGCCTCCCAATTAACTATCATATAGTCTATAAATAGCTAAAAACACTTTACAAAATCTAACAATCTCCTAAAGCTCCTATGAGCTTCGTTTTACAGCGAACACACTACAAAAACTTCAAAATCTAGTATCACTCATTGTGTAAACACCTCCAAGATGACCTCACATATCTAACAACAAATAGTATATAAACACCATAATCATACTAAGAACATTTGACAACACTTTTAGGAAAATACATCATATTTTCAATACTTATGTCACGCCCGGACCCTGGGGTCTACTTGTGACAATCGTCACAGACCCTCCTAATACATCCTCTATGCCCATAACATATCAAGAGAGCCTATAAGGCTAACCTGTGAATCTTACACTCCTTAAAACAATTTAAAAACAAACTTCTCATCTATGAGAGTATTCTCAAAGAATTGATCTCCGTGATCAATTCATCCACAACATGTTTAGAAAATAAATTATCAATATAGAAAATCATTTATCATATGGGTTAAACAAAATAATAATTTCTTACATAACATTTAGTTATAATCCAATACTTTACATATTTCCCCAAGAATCACAAATCCAAATAAAATCAAATATCTAGTGGATTCTGACTTATACAAGTGAGTCAAGATAGAAAACCTACCAGGAGCTTATCAAGCTCTCTATCGCATCACTAGACCAGCTAGGACTAACGCACCTAACCTGAAAGCTAAAATTGTGAGGGGTGAGTATACAACTATACTTAGTGAGTAAATACATACATACATACCCATATAAATACATGTAAGCATTTACAAATAGAGATATTAGGATTTATGTCATAATGTACTCAAAATACATATGCACAATTACATGTCATTTAAATCAATAATCACAAAACATTTCATTGGTCTGCAACAATTTTAAAATAATCAATTGGGCTGGCCATACGTTCTCGATATGCTGCCTTGGTTGGGACAAAATCCGTAACCATCAGTGAGCTTTTTATGCATAAACCATATGCTATAAAGATTTATTAAATAGAAAACTATTTCTCATGCTTTGTAAAATTATTTATTTTCTTATAAAGTATGCATTTATAAAACTAACCCGCCTCACTGATGTTGGCCCCGAGTAGTCACTTGGTTACATGAGCGACTGTCCTCGTAATCCATCAAATCTATGAGATCACAATCATGTTGCTAGGATTTTTCATAGGGTCTCTAAAATCGTACATACGTGCACAGCACACAGTGGGCTTGCCATTGCCTCTTCCTCTTATATCAGCCCTACTACGACTCTACTCACCTATGTGACCTCTCAACAGATCCATCCATAGGCTACCTCCCTATATATACAGTCAATAACATGGCCCACTGGCTAATAAACAATAATTGGCCTTGGCGGCCTCATCACCAGTATACATGCATTTATAAATCATTTCAAAAACAATGATTATACATCATATAAAACAATTTATGGCCTCCCAGGCCATTTCATTTATACAAATCATTTTCAACAATGATTTTAAATCAATTAAACAATTCAAGCCTTCCTGGCCATCTTAGCATGTATACATATCAAAATATTTTTAATAAGTAGACCAAATAAACAAAATCTCCTAATATCATATGAAACACATTTCATTTCAATCATAAAAAAAAGGCTTGTTTAACACATAAGCATACATATAATTATCACATGCATTTTATTTATATAAAGTATATGTATAAATTTACTTACAACAAGGGGAGGGTAACAACTCCCACTACTAATCCTCACGCCCATTTGGCCCTTCTCTCAAGTTCTCAGAACCTGATACCACACATGCATATATATATATATATATATAGTAAATTCCATGATTCCAATTAAGTTAATTGGTTTTTAAATGCTAACATTAGGCGTTTATCTAATAGTTCAATTTTTTTGTTGAAACGTTAATTTAACATACTATAAGAGCCATAGTCTCGTGTTCAAATCCTAGTGTATTCATTTAATCAATCTTGACCCTTCATGTTTCTAACTTATGTCTCCATCTCTTAAAATTATCTCATTTAAAATTGAATTATTTCATTTGTTCATTTTTTCAGTCTTGAACTTTTAAGCTTCTAGCTTTTGTCTTCATCTCTTAAAATCATTGTGTATTTTATGCTAGTGGGCTTGCTATTATTGGGCTTTAACCAATAGCGACAATTTAATAATGGGCAGTGATATATCAATCTTTTCTTTTTTGATAATAACACCTCGTTTATTAACACTACCCATTAAAAATTACACTATTTTGTAAATGAATCCCGTATAAAGTCAAAAATATCCTTCTCTTATATTTAGATTTATAATATTTCCTTTTCGTACTTATTTAGTTCAAAAATTTTCAATAAAAGTATAATATTCAATATTATTTATCCATCGTTTTTAAAATATCTGTGAAAATAGTTCTTTTTGATCTACCTAATCCTACAATTATAGCCAATATTAGAGTTTTTATTTGTAATTAAATGAAAGTTAAAATTTCAACCACCTTAAATCACCACCGTTATTGTGTAGAGCTGAATAAGAATCTTGGGCCATTTAGATGAAAATATAAAAATAATGTATAAATGTAATTTAACTAAATAAAGAGACAATTATATAAAGAGAGCTTTTATTAATAAAATTAAAAAAAATTCACTCCATTTACAAACATTAAAAAGTATTTATAGCTTACACAAACTCTAACAAATAAATATGCCTTTTTTGTTACAAACGGTGCTAACTATTTAAGGGATATGAAAAAAAAAATTTCATAAGATAAAAGCTTAAAATTCAGCACTATCCTGTGTGAAATTGTCAGAGTTGTGTAATCCTTTTTCGAATATGAAACTTCCCATGAGCCTCGTATGCACTTCTTTTTGGAAATGACACAATCGTATTTGAAATAAGAGTTTGGTGTCCGTCTGTGAAAGGTCGCCTCATATGCAATTCTTTTTAAGACAAGCTATCTTCAATGTCTTTTAGTGGAGATATTATTTATTTCAATGACTACGAGAAATATAAATTAAAAAAATTGTTTTATTAAGTATTTTCTAACTTTAATTAAATTAACAAATTACACAATAATAAATTAAAAAAGGTCAATAAAAGATAAATTATTGTATATTGTTGTATTACATATTGTTAATCAAGAAAAAATTAGATTAATGATATGAGAGAGTAAGTCATCAATAAAAGTTTAATCTTAAATTTAAGACAAATTATTTAGTATAGAAATCGAACTTCCAAGTAATATTTAACGTCATAACATAAAACATTACTTAATAACTATTCGTTAATAAGAAAAGTTAAAGGCGTTTAACAATGAATTATGATTACTTAGCTAAAAACCACTGCAATCAATGTAACTTCAGTTTCAATGATGCAAGTGTCATTCACCAAGTATCCTTCTGTTAGGTCCATCAATTTAGCCAATGACATGAACAATAGACCCCCAAAGGTTTGGTTTGAGGGTGTATAAAGGTAATTACTTACAAGAAAGAAAAAAAAACATTAAAAGGAACATAAATTCTATTATATTTATTTTAATTATATTAACGTTGCGATTGCACTCCTTATATATATTTACATACATGTAACAATGGACAAATAGGTGTGTTTTGAACACAATCTCACCTGTAAGTTGAATGTTCTTTCCATTTATTTGGTCTTTAATACGGATAATGAATTTTGTTAGACATTTAGTATCTGGAGGATTAGATGACCGAGACACATCAAGAAATACCGAAATACAGTTACCCTTGCCTTCTAAATGTCTTTTAGGGAAAATTAAAAGTTTCCTACTATATATTAATCAAATAAGGTATTAATTTGATAATGGAAAGTAAACATCTACCGATTATTAGAAACAAATATTAACATACAAGTTGTAACATTCGAATAACAAAGACTTGTAGCATTCTTCGTTTAAAATTGAAAATTTTGTAACTTTCCAAGTTTGGTAATAAGTGAGAGGGTTATTTATCATTGATAAGCATTCCACTTTGGGAATATTTTTTATAACAAAAACCTCCACAGCAAAGACACACTCATCATCAAAAACGTATCCATTTAGAGGATTAGAAAATGTTTCCCGGTCGATGAATTTGGCAATACCCCATCTAGATTTCCTTGCCTGAAAATGTTGAATTCTCTCGTCTGCATCATAGAAATGTAACATTGAGTATGATAATATAGATATTTCTGTAATAAGTTGGTGAAATTTTCTTTGGGATTAAACACATAAAATATTGACACATAATAGTGCTTAACTATAATTAAAGTTGTCAAGTTTGTATCTTGGTGGCCAAAATATTTGTCCTCAAGTTGATTGAATATAAAAAAAATTGATTATCACATTAACATCCCATCCAGCACGGAGAGAATTTGAATCTGCCAATTACAGGTAAATGGAAATATGATCTGTCACATTGTTGCTCTTGTCTCCAGTCAAGTAGATAGACATTTCCCTGTCATAGCAAGCAAGTAAATTAATTAATTATTTATTCATTAAAAAGATAATGCTTTGGTTAATAATAACGCATGCAGCATCTCAAAGTGGCAATTTGAGAGAAGAATTCCTTAACAATTTGTATAAGAGGAGCAGTTAAGAGATATATTTGCTTTGCAATTTATAATTTATAAATAATAAATATGAGAAAAAAACATACCATTTGAAGTCACCAACTTGAAATTCGTTTGTGATTAAATTCTTTATTGAATCTTCTGATAGTAAAGAGAAGGAATCAATTTTAAACAAGTAATGACTAGGTGTTGCATTCCTTCCTAAAAGAAGATAAAATGATAGGCACAATATTAGTTTATAATTTATTCGCATTTGTGGAACAATCATAGTTTAGACTTCGAGCAACACTAAGTGAAAATTTTCAATGGTTAACATATTTTCAAATCATATTGTTATCGTATGACAATTGATGATTATCTTTTAAGATGGCACATCCATTAGAGTTCTTGGTGCTCATGTTGACTTGAAGAAGAATTTGTTGACTAAGTAAGAAAAGAAAATAATGTATAAAATTATAGGATTTGTAGACTATTTAAGACAAGAGAGCAATGTATAAATATGCGAGAAGAGCAATTAAATGCCTAGTGCTTCGAGTCCAAAGTCACTTTTTCCTTCTCTTTTTCTCATCAGCTATTGTCTCCATGTGTCTTCTTTTTCCAAGGAATGAATAAATTTACAGATTCATTTTTGGATAAAATATATTTAAATTGTTAGAATCCTTTTAAATTATTAGATATTGTAGTTTTATATTAAAGGATTTCATTTATTTAAATAGTATCCTTTAATATAAAATTATTAGTTGAAAGTGAATAGCTGTAATTGCCAATATTAAGGCACAAGTGCTAATTTTGAAATCAATAATTTGACTAGCTTTTTGTCGTCTTCTTTAACATATTTTTTGCATGTGATTGCCTAATAACAAATCATGAAAGCATGGAATAATATTTTCATCTATCTATCTAGGGCAATAATGTTTAAACATAATTAGCACTCACTTAAGCATAGAAAACAATAACAAAAACTAAAATTAAATATAGAAATGGTTTGTATGAATGGTATATTGATTAAATGTATAATTTTGTTATATTCTATCAATCAACCCATTTGTTTGAGTAAATAATACTCATTATATAAACGGTGAGATAGTATAATAATTATTTATCATCTACATAATTAAATGATTAGATAGTAACATAAAAGCATATGTGATTTTTGTTGGTATACAAAATATTCTTCAATACATCATCATGTTACTTAAAGAACTAAGGTAATTAATACATGAAAATTAGAAATCATACCAAAATGGAGGATGATATTTTTGAAGTGTAAATTGCCTTCTATTTTGAGAACTTTGAAAATGAGAAGATAATTAATTTGTAATCTCAAATTTTATGTAGTTGAATAAAAAAAAAGCTACAAATTAGCAGTTTATATACACATTAAATGATTTTCTTTTTACTAACTCCCCTGTGAAGATTAGATCAATATGAGAGAAGTAAAAGATTCGAATTACTTATATCTCATGAGAAAGGAATGTAATATTTTTGAAACAATAGATAATAGAGAAGAATTCAAATTACTTATACTTGATGACAAAGGAAAGTAATATTTTTAGAACAACACCATTTATTGCTTTCCTATTTTTTTATGAACTTGTTAAAAATTTCTTAATTTTTTGTCAAATTTACTTGCATCATTTTTTTAAAACTAATTTCATTTTAATTAAGGAAAAAAAACAATCAAATTGAAATAATTATATATGAACCAGTTTCTGATCAAAGAAAACGTTAACTAAATAGAAAAAAATGTTGAGTGAAAAAAAAAAAAGAGAGAATTTTTATCTAGAAGCTTCACTTCTTTTACAAACATTTAAAAGTATTCATAGCTTACACAAACACTAACAAATAAATATGCCTTTTTGTTACAAAGTGTGCTAACTATTTAAGGGATATGAAAAACAAAAATTTTCATAAGATAAAAGCTTAAAATTGAGTACTATATCGTGTGAAATTGTCATAGTTGTGTAATCCTTTTTGAAATATGAAACTTTCGTGAGCCTGATATGCACTTCTTTTTGGAAATGACACAATCGTATTTGAAATAAGAGTTTAGTGCTGTCACACATGTTCCTTATTAACTGCAAATACTTACTTACATTCCTTATATACACTGCTATTCTTTTATTTACATAAAACTTAAACTTTTCTAGTTAACAATTTTTTTATTATACATACAAGTGTACATATAATACAACTCTTTGTAATACAAATAGATTATGAATTTCATATCCAAAATATATTCATACTAACTTACAAGTCTATACAGATTACTTAACTAATCTATAAATTACAAATATTAAAAATAAATCTACGAATACACCTAACATCCTCGCTTGCGTACTCGGTCATCCTCATGTGTTATTATCTGAAAAATAAACTTTTTAATAAAGGGTGAGATAAAAATCTTAGTAAGTACATCATGCAAGTGTGATATGTCAATGCAGTGCAAAATATGAAAACTTAAACAATCAGTACATTTTCAAACAAGTTCATTCAAAATACAAACATTCAGAACGGTTTAGTCAATTAGTGTCACCTGCACCCACAGTGACTCGGTTACAGAACGTGATCACGTGTTCTGCATTAAGCAGTTATTCACATTTACATATAATAGAAGTGCGCACGATGCGCCAAACAGAATTCTTACTAGCTTACAAACCACGCCTTTAACACTAGATCCGGTTAGATCAGAATAACATAACTAATGATTAAGCCATAAAACACATTCTTTTTCAGACATTTCACACATCAACAACATTACATATTTATTTTCTAAATGCGATATTGGCTTAAACATTCAAATTCATAAACATTTTATTAATCATTTCATAAAGTTTCATTTGCGTACCAACATGTACAAATCATATTTTTATCAAACATCGAATATCGTATAATTTTCAAAACATTAAAATGTATACACAATCTACTTACTTTGGTTCCCTCTCTCCTTAAGTGTGTTCCTATTCAATAGTGTGTACCTAAAAATCAAGTTATACAATCTATTTTAGTTACGCGTCACTTTTTGTCGCTACATTCCTACAACATCTCCATTTCCAAACTCTCACTCCTTATTAATTTTCTAACATAGACTTTATTGCCATATTTACAACATAACATCATTTCATATATGTTTATACATACTTACATACATGTATATATATATATATATATTTATACATATGCATCTTATAACAATTTTTCGAAAACACATTCGGCGTAAAATTTCCAATTTCAT
>JAXCLQ010000010.1:4063620-4113904 GCA_035584115.1 Cedrela odorata | reverse complement strand
TGAGCTTATTAAGCTTGGGGAAGCTTAAATCGAAGCTCTCAGATTCCGATCAAGCCGGAACCAACACCATCAACATCGACTTGTGTGGATATCTGAAGAAAGTAAGGTCGTTGCTGGTTGGATTGCAAAAACACAGGTTCGTTTTTCTTCTTCCTGTTTTTGTTTGACAAAGCAGAAAAATGAAAAGTTGCACACTGATATACACATGCATGCACATATCGATCCTAAAGGAGTATATTTCGCAGATTGTGATGTTAATCTATGCTCCCCAGTAGCGGTTGTGCGCCCAAAAATCCATTTCGTGCGTCGCACTTCCGCTGCACTCAAAAACAGGGCATGCTTCGTTTATGTTCTGTTCATATTACACCGGGCTAACCACCCTTGGTGAAAGAAGCTTGTTGGTAGTGTGTTCTTGGTGTATGAAGACAAGTGATGACCAAGATAGAATCTGCTGGCTCAAATATTAGAGCTTGAGATCCTAGGCGGGGATGTCATACATGGGAAATGAAATCTCTGGTCAAAGTACGTGTTTCTAGAAAGGTATTTTTTGATACATGATTCTCGTATATGATTTGAGACCCTGTTCCTATGATTGAATTAAGGGTTTGACAATTTCATGACTCGTACTCAATCGGGAGTCGACAGTAGAAGGACTTTACTACATAAACATACGATCATATGGATTCATTAGTGTATAGGGATTGTGGCATCTTGCTAGAGGTTGCGCATAATCGTTGGGAACTTTGGTTATAAAGAGTTGTACAGAAGAGATACGAAGGAGTTTGTATCCACCCATGTCCAACTCACAGTGAACCCAAGGGGTTACACACATAGTCGATTATTTGATGATGATGGTTATTACTACTATACAATAATCATTAATTGGTTAATGATATTGTACAGATATTGATCAGGTAGCAATTTGATTCTTTATTGTAAAGAATATATTTCCTAACTCTGAAGCGCTAGCAAGGGTATGCTTGGGAAAAGTTTCGATTTAATTGTGGGATACCGTAAATATAATTTGTGGATGTAATTATATTAATATTATAATAAATATATAAAATTTATTATTGATATATATTATTAAATTAATAATATATATATGTAAGATATTTATTAATATATGTATGTATGTATATATATATATATATTAAAGTAATGTGTGTGAGTGTGTGTATATATATGTAATGAACTCTCTCATTATTAATATAAGTGTATATGTGTTAATTTGATTAATGTATATATATTATATTAATACATGTACGTAATTGATTAAATGCATTATGTGCCCACCAACTTAACAATGACTCATGTTTTGCATTGAATTCATTTTGATGATTTTGAAGCATGTGGGTTAATTAACATAGGTGGCAGTCGATGGAGATATTCTATCAAATTAGATTTGATTAAAACACTTAAGGGTTAAGTAAACAAAAAGAGAGAAGCTAACAAGATGTATATATATTTGTTTTTGTTTTTGAAAAACAAAGAGTGTTTTTCTTCTTCAAAAACCGAAAGGGTACCTTCTTCTTCTTTTTCTTTAACCTTGAATAGTTTATTGAAGCAAGCTTGGGTTGTGCTTGGTTGTGAACCAAAGCAAAACCAGAAGAGAGAGAAGGGAGCATCTAGAGAGAGAAAGCTTGGTAAGTTTGTTGAAGCTTAAACCAAAGCTTGAAGATCCCAATTAAGCCAAAACCGACATCATCACTCCAACGTGTGGACTACCTAAGGAAATAAGCAAAGGTGTTCTCTTGCTGCACTGGATCACAACAAAGAGTAAGACTTCTAAGCTTGTGTTTTGAATTTTAAAACTGTCTTGAAAGCCAAAACATGCATGTGCGCATGTCTAAATTAGATGGGAAGCCATTTCCACATGGCCAAGTGATGGTCATGGCTCCCTTGCCGCAGATGTGGGCCCGAAAATCAATTCTGTATGTCGCACTTTCACTGCTCACAAAAACAAAGCATGCTAGGGTCACTGTTCCATTCAGTCCCAAGTTCCCATCAACAAAATCATGCTTAATTCCAACTCCATACCCATTACTCAACTCTTTTCTTTCTCTCTTTTTCGTTTCACCCAAGCAACCAAACAAATTAAGAACCCAATTCAGCTACTCTTGCTAAAAAATTCCATCTTCCTTTCCTCATCTCTAGTAATTTCATGTCCATAAATCAAAGCTATTTTTCTTTTGTTTTTCCCATTCATTCATCCCTCTCCTCTCTTGTCTCCCATTTTCCTTTGATCGGCTAAAAATTCCCTCCTAATCTCTTGGCAATTTCACTCATCTTTACTTATTTTCTTTCTTCCCATGTCTTTTGGCTTCCTCTCACTTCTTGTTTTCTCCCTTCTTTAGCAAAACTAATCCTTTTCATTTTTCTTCTTTGGTTCTCTTCCCACATAAATTTCTTTCTCAGCCACCTTCACCTCCTTCTTGCTCCTTTTGCTCTTACTCACCTTTGATCACATGATTTCTCTACCTCTCCCTTACTTACATTTTCTCTTTGTTACAGTTTTTTTTTTCCTCTTTCATTTTTTTTTTCTGTTTCCATTTCTTCTTCTTGATTCTTCTTTTAATTTCTACATAAACCTTGATTGTTCTAGAAGACTAAAGAAAGAAAAAAAATATTGAAATAAATTACATTCTTGACCTTACTCTAAATAAATAAATAAAAAGGAATTGGGCTTGACTAAAATTTTGGGCTTTAATTTATATATACTTATTTAAGCTTTACATTGAGCCATAAATTGGGTTTTTAATTTGTATACTTAACATAAATTTGTATTTTGGGTTTAAATATGATTTTTGAGCCTTTTTTTTTACAATTTTGCCCCTCAAATTTTGAAAACCTATCAATTTAGTCCGCCCATACTTTATAGAAATTTAACATGTAAAAATTTTGGGCTATTACACTTGACATCATAATACATCACAAGTTCTCATTTTGCATTTTATATCAATATATATTAGCAATTAAATATGCAAAACGATATAAAAACCATTTTATTAATTGTAAACTAATTTATAATTAATTACATAATTATATATACAATTGAATAATATCCCTAAACTATATGACACGATTGATTCTATGACATATCTCTAACAGAACCTATTTACTAAACTTGAAACACTAACACGAATCTTGAAACAAACAACACGAAAGTTGAAACGCCTTTGAAATGAACTAGAAACATCATACATTGAACTTGAAACCCCCAATGCAAAAGTTGAAAGATGTACTTAAAACAAACAACTAGAAATCTGAAACATCCAATAAAAGTGTTGAAAAGAACCACTACAAGGTGCACACAACCATGTCATGAGAAGTGTTTTTATGTTGGTATTTGTATACTATACTTGAAAGACCAACGCGAATATTGAAACCAACAACATGGAACTTCAAACGTTCTTAAGATAAACTTGAAAAACACTACGTAAAACCTGAAACTACAACGCAAAAGTTGAAACATGTACTTAAAGGTCGCAATGAAAAATCTGAAATATCAAACGAAAGAGTTGAAATGGATTCCTTCGAGGTGCACACAACCATGTCACCAGGGTGTGTTTGGACATGGGTACCTATACTCTAGACTTAAAATAGAAACAAACAACGATAAACATGAAATGTCTTTTCGATGAACTTGAAAAACAATACGTATGACTTGAAACTGTAATGAAAAAGTTGAAACATATACTTGAAATGAGCAATAAAAAATTTAAAACATCCTAAGAAAGAGTTGAAACGGATTCTTTTGGGGTGTAAACAATCATGTCACGAGTGTGTTTTGACGTGGGTACCTGTACACTATACTTGAACAGAAACAAAATCTTGAAACAAACAATGCAAAACTTGAAATATCTTTTTGATGAACTTGAAAAACATTATGTATGACTTGAAATTGTAACGAAAAAGTTGAAACATATACTTGAAACAAGGAACGCAAAACTTAAAACAACCAAAGAAAAAGTTAAAATTAAGCCCTTCGAGGTTTAAACAACTATGTCACAAGTGTGTTTCAACATGGGTACATGTACACTATACTTGAAATATCAATGTGAATCTTGAAACCAACAACGTGGAACTTGAAACGTCCTTACAATTGACTTGAAAAGTCCTTACAATTAACTTGAAAACAGTACGTAGGACTTGAAACTCTAATGCAAAAGTTGAAACATATACTTGAAATGAGTAACGTAAAACTTAAAACATTCCACAACAGTGTTACAAATTCTTTTGTGGTGCACACAACCATATCTCAGGATGTGTTTTGATGTGGTTACCTATACAATAGAATTGAAACACCAACGCGAATCATGAAACAAACTACACGGAATTTGAAACTTGAAATGTCTTTACGATAAACTTGAAATATAGTAGGTAGACTTGAAACTTCAATGCAAAAGTTAAAACATATACTTGAAACAAGCTACGTAAAACTTCAAACATCCCACAAAAGAGTTGAAACAGATCTTTATGGTGTACAAAGTCATGTCATGCAATGTGTTTTAACGTGGGTACTTATACACAAGACTTGAAATAACGACGCGAATCTTAAAACCAACAACACAGAACTTGAAGCATCCTTTCTATCAACTTGAAAAACAGTACGTAGGATTTAGAAACTCCAACACAAAAATTAAAATATATACTTGAAACGAACTATACAAAACTTGAAACATCCCATGGAAAAATTGAAACAAATGTTTGGGATGCACAAAACCATGTCACGGGATATATTTTGACATGGTTATTAATACATTTGACTAACACACCAATGCGAATCTTGAAACCAATAATGCAAAACTTAAGACACTATTACATTAAACTTGAAACTAAGTAGGCAGAACTTAAAATTACAACGCAAAAGTTAAAATAATTATAAAATAGACTTGAAATAAGTAAAGTTATCGTTGAAACCGTGATTTAAAATTTAAAATAATTAAAATATTATTAAGTAAATTTTTATTAATATTTATATTATTAAATAATATTTTTAATTTTTTTAGTAATTATTTATATTATATTTTAATTATTTAGTAACAACGGGTTGTTTGGCTACCCCTTGGCAGACAAACATAAATTGAGCAATTAATGTATACACAGAAGACTATCCCGCAAAAAATTCACCCTATCCTTTAACTCAATTTGACACCGGTGATTTTTCTATTTTTGTGCCTCACCTTCTTCCCGCAACGGAACCTGAAATGGCTTCAATAGATTCTGATTCTCTGCCATTTATTGACATTTCAACCCTAACTCAATCGGATCTTCGAGCTCTATCACTCTGCTCCACCTCCGCCTTCGACCTGAACTGCCTCGACGACGTTGTAATACCAACCATCGATCGCACCCTCTTCAACGAAAGTGCTGGCTCACGCCGACAAACCTTTTCTCGTCCCTCTACGATAACTCACCACCACCACCACCACCACCCTATACGACACCGTACCCCAGGTCTACTGCCGTCATCTAAACATCCGGTCTCGTCTCTGCCCCCTCATCTCGACCCTGAGCACCTCGAAAACCGTTCCATTCTTAATTTCCTCAAACAATCCTTCTCCCAAAGCCCTCAATTCCACGACGTCGTATCTTTGTTTAGCACTAAATCCGGTGAAAACGAACAAGTTTTAAGAAAAAGAAAGAGAGGGAGAAAGCCGAAGACGAAAGTGAAATCGTTAGAAGACAATTTGGAGATAGTGAATGAGAATGGGAGAGTGATTGATATTTTTGGTTTGGGTAATTTGGAGGATCCTTTTGGTGAAGAGTTAAGGAGGAGAACTGAAGGAATGGGTGGGAATGAAGAAGCATTGTTAGGGTTTATGAGGGATTTGGGTGGACAATGGTGCAGTAGAAGGAAGAAAAGGAAGATTGTTGATGCCAATTTGCTTGGTGACACTTTGCCTGTTGGCTGGAAGCTTTTGCTTGGCCTTAGAAGGAGAGAGGGCCGTGCCTCCGTTTATTGCCGGAGATATATCAGGTTCTCTCTTGTTTATAAATACTTGTTTGCCTTATTGATATTAGAATAATTTTACCACTTGTTTGTTATATTCTGTGTATGTTTCTAGGATGCTGCAGTAATTACCCATATATATGTTTATAGATGTATGTATATCTTAAATACGGATTTTGAAAGGTGATTCTTCAATACAGAAGAAATTCGATTTGGTGGATTTTAGTTTGATGAAATCCATTTGGAACGTGTAAAAGAAAATAATTATTTCGATTTGGCTTTTAATTGTTGCTTGAAGTTTGTTCCACATGTTTGCATCTGCTTTTCTTTTTGTGTAATGTTTACCCAACGACAACTGCACTTAGACTCATGATTTGCTGGCAGAATAGATGGAAATAGTGGCTAAATCAGACCTTGCAAGTTTAGATTAATATTTGACTAATTTCATGGTTTCAAGGTTGTTAATTTATTACCGCATGTAACTGTACTTTGTGCACCCTTATTTGCTAAATTTTGTTTCTATTTTATCCATTATATAGTTAAAATTTGCACTGCATAATAATTTGGTTTTAACAAATTTGATATCTAGAACATCTTTCCTTGATGCACTTTCCTGTCATTCCAATTAAATTCTGTAGGATTCAAATACAGCTTGCGGTAACACTTTAGTGAAGATATTTGCTAACTGTTCTTTTGTCTTGCAATAATAAGGCTTTATTTCTTGATTTGCTTATATTCCTCTATGAATGTAATACATGATTTTCACCCCCACAATTGTTGATTTGCTATCACAAATAAATCTCTGTAGCTAGATTTTAAATTTCTTCAATGTCATGTAGAATTTGTCTTAGCGTGATTAGTTGACTTGCAGTACTTATAGATGCTACATATTCTGCTTCTCATATTGATTGTGCAACACTTTCTTGTTTGCTGGATTTCCTACTAAAATTTTCTTGGACCTAATGTGAATGTATAATGTACTCCTCATGGCATCCACTAATCTACCTCAATTGATACCAATGTAGCCATTTAATTTAGAATCAGTGTTAGAGTAGAACCAATTGCCATAGTATTTTGTTCTCTGCAATATTATGAGAATTCTTTTTGCAACTCTATAGTGGATTTCAGTAGGATCTTGCATAAATCTTAATAGTAAACTTGTAGCTTAGATAGCATTTGGTCGTGTGGGAGGCAAGTGCATAGAATTCCAATAATGCTTTTATAAAATGAAGCATTTGCCTTTTCAGAAACATTTTTCTTTTTCAACTTCTCATTTGTGACAGGTGGAGTTGCTACTGACTTGCCATTGTTCATATTGAATTTTTGAGCTTATTTTCAATATATATATATATATATATTTTAAAAATTATTATTATATCAATACAAAGAAGAAAAAGGAAAGAAAATAATGCATCAAACTCAAGTCAGTTGTTTCAAGTGTTTTTCATCACTTCTTGTTTGAAGTCATTTATCATCTGTTTGTTGTGTCCAGTATAGATGAGTTCATCCACATATAGAGAGATGAGTATGATGTATTCTCGTGTTGTAGCGTACAGTGTTGGCTCAATTGTATTTTTTGTTCTTGAATTCTTGATTTCTAAGGTATTCATCAATCCTATACCAAGCTCATGAAGCTAGTTTTAGCTTGTGCAAGGTTTTTTATTTTATTTATTTATTTATTTTGGTTTGAGAACTTTATCATCTTCTATAGGAGGTTGTCTCATATAAATTTCGTCTTCAAGGTTTCCATTCAGAAGTAGACTTCAAATCAAGTTGACTATAGATACTCAAATCAATTGTGTCCAAGCAACCAAAAAGAGCAAAAGTTTCATTTAAGTCAACGTCATATTGATTTGAGTAGCCTTTTGTAATAAGTCTTGGATTGAATTTTTGTATTGAACCGTAATGATTAATACTGTTGTATTGTAACCCCAACGATCAATGTCTTCATTGCAATCTACTAACTCCCAAGTTCAACTTTTTTTTCTTCAATAATTTTTTATGTTTTTCAAACTGCAATCTGGCCACTGTTTCAATTGTTTGTGGAAGCAAATTAAGAGTTCACGTGCATCTTTCATTGGATTAGTATTATTTTAAAACAAAGTGAAAAGAAGTCGAGATGCATGCATGTGGAATTAACTTTATGCAGCTATTGAAGCTAAAGTGAAATTGGCTTATAAAACAGTTGTAACACAAAGTTTCTGAACAAAGTTTCCAAGTATTTTAGCCTTGAAAGAATGATTTTTTAAACCTGTAAGTAGGTTGAGGTCACAGAAAATGAAATCGATATTCTAGCATAGAAAATTATTTAGGTAATACTCATACTAAGTTGAGGTCACAGCAAATGAAATCGATATTCTAGCATAGAAAATTATTTAGGGAATACTCATACTAAATCTCCCAAGTTCCAAGAAGATAATAAGCTCCTAGTATTATCTAAATTGTACTCAACAGAATTTCTATTTGTCATATTTTTATTTCAAATTCTACTTTGTTTCTAGTTTCTTATAACATTTAGAAAAAAGGGTTTAAGTGATTTAAATAGACTTGTGTAAGAAGGATAGGTTGAGCCTTTTGGTAATGGCTGTATGCTACTACCTTGTTTGAGTCATAATTATTAATGCTTTGCTTTATATATATGACGTAATGGGTGACAAAGGATGGTATAATAAAAATCTGTATCTAGTGTACAGGCAAAAAGTACATTGAGATGTACCTAATTTAGTTTCTATACAAATGTTAATGTAAATAGTTCTTGCCTATCTTGATTATGCAGGATTAATGGAGATATAAAGCAATAATAGCAAAATAAAATTTCGGGGCTACTTGGAGTAGGTGTTAGAAAGACACCCTTAATAGAGCTTTGAAAGATAACTTTACAGTTGTAGATGAATTGAAAACACTTCTAATCATTTGTTTCTCTGTGGCGAGTTGCTTCAAACTTGGAAAGATTATGCAATGAGGCAAAGATATATTGGGCCATTCTATGTTGTGATTTATTGGCAATGGAGAATATTTTTGCTCTTGGTAGAGGGAGAAAAGCCAAGACTCTGTGGAGAGGTGCAGCTTTGGCTCTTTTTTGAGTGATTGGGAATGAAAGAAATAATATAATTTTAAAAGAATCATGAGAGGACAACGCTGATGGCTTGTGGGATAGAGATCGCCTTTTGGCTTTGCTTTGGGCCTATAAACCTCTTCTTCATTCATCTTAATTGGGAGGGAGTTTTGGGAATCTCAGTCTGTTGCCTTGCTCAATTCTGTGGAGGGGTTGGTGGGTTTTGGGGTTTCAAAACATATTTTTGGATTCTATTGCTGTTTTATTCACTAATATCTTCATGGTCAATACTTTCTTCAATGTTTTGCATCCTTGTTTCTACTTGGTTCTCTGAGGTTTCTTTTTTCTTGAGGATTTTCTAATAGTGAGGGTGTTCTATCAATCCTATGGATTTTTTAGAGACTAGACTTCACATCTTAAATCATGATTATGGTTTATCAATATTAAGTATAAGTTTATTTGAGGTCCATTAGACAACTCCATTAAAAGGTAATCTGGAACTTGAAAGAAATTATTCTCCTTCACTGCCTGCCTTCTACGTTAAAAACTTTTATATTTATAGGCATCTATACTGGAGATTTATACTTGTAAACATCCATATTCTAGTTTTTCTCAGTTCGTTCATTTTATATTTACACAGAGGTGTGCACACCACATTTTGTCAGTTCGTTCATTTTATATTCACACATAGATGTGCACACTACAAAGTAGGAAGTAATGGTACTTGCATTTTGTCATCAGCTTTCTGAAGTTTGAAATCAGTGCCATACTGGTTGGGGCATACTTGAAATTCTATTCCCCATATTAAGCCTTCAAATATGTATTTCGAAATGCATTGTTTGAATAAAAAGCTAGTTTACTTAGTTTTGAGTTCTCTCACTTGTTGAGGAGCAACACCTGGCGTGTTTTTCTTTGCTGGGATGCTGAGTCATTAACTGGTGTATAAATCTGAAAAATTGTTAAGGAACCAACTGTGGTGGCTGTGCTCAATCCTTGTTTATGCCAAGTATCCGCAGACCCTTATCTCTGCCGTAGAGTTCTCACATCTGTTTGTCTTGATAGATATTTTGGTCCTGTTTTCTTTTCCGGTTTTGTTTTGTGTGATTACGAGTTATACATTGTTCTTTCTCTAAACTCCACTCCCCCATTTGTGGATGGACCTTACCAGTTTTCTTATTGACTTTTTTTCCAGCCCTGGTGGACAACATTTTGTTTCCTGCAAGGAAGTTTCTGGATATCTGCAATCCTATTTTGGACTTCATGATTCACACCAGGCAATAGAACATGGTGGGGATAATATTCTGCACCAATACAGAGTGGCTTCTGAAAGTGTAAGTAAATTACTGTGAAGCAGTTTGGCCTATTTTAGCCTTATTCTGTATGATTTATTTGGTACTTAACAGCACGCAGGTATTATCCATAAGGAGAATAATCAAAGGCAGTCTAATGAACAGGAGAAGGAAGTTACATTACTGGGAATTGACAATCTTGCAGAGGTTCAAATACGCGACCTTTTTGAGTGCCACAAATGTGACATGACATTTGATGAGAAGGATACCTATTTGCAGCACCTTCTGTCATTTCACCAGAGGACTACTAGGAGATACAGACTTGGTTCTTCGGTTGGGGATGGTGTGATAATTAAAGATGGGAAATTTGAATGCCAGTTCTGTCACAAGGTATTTCATGAAAGGCGTCGATACAATGGCCATGTAGGTATTCATGTGAGGAATTATGTGCGTGGTATAGAACCTCCTGGTCGGTTGAGACTTCCAAACAAAACTGATTCTCCTAATAGGGACGAATTTCCTACAAGGATTTCTAGAATGGATGCTTTGATTGAAATTGCTCAGAATTCTATTCTTGAAACTTCCTCTGCTAGACCTAATGGTGAACCTGATGGTGGGTCTGCTACTGATAAACTTAATCTGGTTTCTAATTTGGGACTTCCTGCTTCTGCATCTGACAATGATTTGACCTCTGACTCTGCTTTCACTGAACCTGAATTATTAGATGATGGCATGATCAACACAAATTTGGATCAAAAGTCATATCAGCAAAATAACGAGCATATGATCACCAACGAAAAAATCGAGACAATTGATGATTCTAGCAATCTTATGGATGTTAAGATAGATTCCTGCGTGGATCCTGCTGCTGTCTTACCTGCTGATGAGCGAAATGGTTATACATCTGAAACTTCTGGTGAAAAAGGTGGTCTGGCGTTTATCATTGATGAAATTAACAAGTCTGGCTTTGAGCTGGAAAGTGGTTTTGAAATCCAATCTCATGGCCCATCCATTAATAAGAAAGTTTTTACTCTTAAGACTGATGTGAATTTGGGTCGCACTAATACTGTTGAGAATGGTGAGCCTGATGAAATGAATGATAATAAGAATATTGAGTCAGAAGTTGGTTTTGAAAGCAACAATGTGCGACCATCAAATGATAAAATACCAGTAACAGTTGCACAAATTGTGAAAGAAAATTTACCCCAATATGGAGTTTTTCAGCCTTCCATGTCTGTGTTTGAACCATCACCTGGTTTTCCAACACCTAATTCTCTCCCAAGTAAGGTAATGGAAAATTTTTAATTTTTAATTTTTAGTTATTTTCTTGGTTTATCATGAATTGAATTTAAATTACTTCCACTTTCTGATTCTTCTAATTCTTATGAGAAATAATCATTACCTCTCTGCATTTATAAAGCTAGATCTGAAGGAGAAGATGAAACCCAGTTGGTTTCCTGCCCTTGTTATTGCACCAATTAAGAATTTATAAATAAAAAGTTGATGTTCATCATGATCATAAACTTGCATTATTCTCTGTTCTTTTTCTTTTCTTTTCTTGTTTATTAATTTATGGATTTAGCATCATATTCTAGAGCACATATCTATTTTATTTGCTTCATCTTCTTCCCTTTAACCTGCTCAGTAACTAATTTTTGTGATCCATTCCAAATGATTATTTGTACCTTGTATATATACATACATACATATATGTTTAAGTTTGTTTATGTGAATTGACAGGGAGAAGAAGCTTGTAGGGTTGAACAGATGCATGGTAGTGTAACAGGAACTGGAGAATTGAGGTTGGATGAAATAGAACAATTGAAATATAATAGCTTTGGGGGTGGACAAGATTCTGTTTCTCTGTCAGAAGTGCCAGTTGAGGTGGCAAATAATGCAGAGGCAGGAATTGAAGGGTCATTATACGGTGGTGGTGGTGGTTCCTCAGTAGTTGAGTTTGAATCAGAACAACCATTGATTTTGAATCTTATTAATTGTGTATGGTGTGGAGTGGAATTTGGGCACGATCCTGCTGAGACTGTTGATTCCGAGATCATACAATCACAATCAGATTCAGATTCAGTCGGTTACATTTGTCCAACCTGCAAGGACAAAGGCCAAAATCTCTGGCCAATTTGATGTATTCCACGGGCAGTGCAGTGGTTCATATTTCATTAAATTTACGTTTCACTTTTCAGTCCGAAGATAAAATTTTAGTCGCTGATTTCTTCTACTTCTATACTAATTAATAACGTTTCGCCTTGTTTCATATTTCGTACTCTTTTAATTATTGAATTTGTCAGCTGCCTCTCCTTGTTATATATGACTGCATCTGAGGGCATTTTGTATTTTTTTTTTTTTTAATTGTCGTTAGATGGCATTTTGTAATAGTATGTTTAAACATAAAAAATAAAAAATATAATGAATGCTACTTATTATTAATTAATGAGTGACTGCCTTTTCTTTATAAATCAAGTAAGAATTATTAATTAATTGTTTTTTATAATCTAATTTAATTTAATTAAAAATTAAAAGAGAAATAAGGCAACTAAATTTCATAATTTTATCTTGAGCAATTAGACCTAGAAATTATTCGTGCAGACCCTTTATCGGATCTTAGTTTGTACGACTCAATTCTGAACAAATAAATAGAATCTCTCACTTTATTTGTTGATAAAGGAATCAGTGGATTCCTATCAATATAATAATAATTAAAAAAGAAAGATAGCAGTGAAGCCGATACGTCCTTTGCCACTCAATTAAAAGTGGGCATCCGATTGTTGGCACTCAGTGATGTTCTACGAAAAAAGAACAAAACCCAAGAATAGAAGTTCGTCAAAGATGATAATAATATGTTCATATGTATATATATACCTTATTAATTTTTTTTATTATTTTTTATAATTTTACATGCGAATTTTTAAAAAATAATTTTCCCTATTTGGTAAGAGAATTTATTATGAGAGCATCGCATCTCATAATCTTTGCAAGCATCGCATCATCTTCTTAAATGTCGTGTCATTTGAAAATTTTAATTTAAAAACTTACAACGACTGCGGCAGATTAATGCTCGCCTCAACGTGTGTCTCGTGAAAGCAGGTGTCATCCTTGTTGACATTTGTCTGAAAACAAATATCTTGCCACGTGTCACCATATTTTGCCGTTAAAATCTTGAACGGTTAGGATTCAAAGTATCTAAGGTTTTGTAAACCTGAACGACCACCATTTCTACCGTACTTCTCATTCCAACGTGGTAGAGAAAAAACTATCAAGTGTTATTAGAGAGAAAAAGCATAAAATAAAGCAATTAACGACCCAAGAAGGAGATTCCATTATTTTTCATCATATTTGTCAATCCATTACTACTGTTTCTCATCTAAGGTTAGTTTTTGATCCTTTCGTAACCATTTTGCTGTAGTTTTATGTATTCATCTGCTTGCTAAAACCTCCATTATTCACTGCTTTTTTATGGGTAGGCTATAACTGTATGACCAATTCAAATGAATGCATTGTGAAAATGGTTAGGGTTTTAGATTCTTGTTTCCATTCTGTGCATCTTTTTGTTAAAAGGATGGGTTTTTGCACATGTTTGAGTTTTGTTGCAAAAAAGGACCAATTTTGTGCATGTTGGGTTATTTCTACGTGGTGTTTATATTTTGGGTTGTGTTTGGTTTGGTTTTTGGGTTATTGTTATTGTAGAAGAATCAAACTTAATGATTCAAAAAATTTATGTTTTTGGCTCGTCTTCTCGGTTTTTATCCACCTAGGGTATTAGTTAGCTTAAAAATGACAAAGTCTAATTTAAAAGATTCCCAAATATCTCGAGAGTCCTCTGAACAAGTGATGAGTGATGCCACTTAGTTTAAAACTCCTATACCCAAGACCAACTGACTGGGAAGCTTGGAATAAGTTAGATCCGAATACTCAGACTGGCCTAATTGGCACGCATAAGGAGATTCCTTTTAAGAAGGCAGGTTTTCGGGCTAAACCTTTAGAAATAGTTGATGAACCGATATCAGATGAAACCAGAACCCGAGGAGGATAACACTTCTTCTAGCTTTAAGTACGACATTCTTCCTCTGTCCAAGAAACTAGTGTATGTGACTAGTGATAGTGCGAGATAAACTAGATTTCACCATCCATTACTAAAGCTGACCTTAGAAGCCTTAGATCGTAGTTCTCTATTCTCGATGACGTAACTCTTAGGCTAGCGAAGAGATTAGATAGAGCACGTGAATCGGGGGGGTTGCTTTTCTTAAGGTTATCTTTGACCCCGGGTTGAGACTTTTCCTTCGCCCTTATTTGTTTGGGTTGTCAACTAATTGAGTTTAGTTTCTTGCCAACTTAACCTGAATGCATGGCCCATTATTGTTGGCATATATATACTGTAGAGTAAAGCAAGGTAAGATGAGCCAACTTTACACGATCTGAGAAAAATGTACAATCTAGGAGCAACCCAATTGATAATCAGGGCTACTATTACTTTATCGAATGGGAGAAAGAGAGGAAGCATGTGGTGTCAGCCCTTTACATAAAATCGTACATAAAAGTCTAAGCATCAACATTTCAAAAATTACCCCTCAATGCTACATCATTATTAATGCTATTATCATTATATAATTATTAATTAATTATAATTACTAAAAATCTTTACATATACAATTTTTTTTTATCTATATAACTAATTTTTGATCTTTTGAACTATAATAATAATTACATATAATAAAAATTTCTTATGTCCGTAATTATCGTTGCTCACGTCAACTCTCCCTATTATGCGTTATTCTCTGAAAAATAAATTTTTACAATAAAAAATGATATGCAAATTCAATAAGTAAATTATGCAAGTTTTTTCTCATGTCGATATAATACAAAAACATATTTCTTTTTTCGCCAAAAGAAACAGATAAATTCAAACAGATTAATGAATTTTTAAAAATTTCTAATAATACATAAATTCATTCATATTTTCAGAAATCTCAAAATGACTCAAATAGTTAATGTCACCTACACTCACAGCAATCTGAATCAGAACGTAATTACGTATTTTGCTTAAAGTGATCATTTTTCATTTTGGTTATAATAAAAATGTACATAGTATGTTAAATAGAATTTTTAAAAACGTGCATAGCATGTTAAACAGAATTTTTTTCTTTCTCGCAAACAGAATTTTTACTTTCTCGCAAGTCTTACATTTGTCACAAAACTCGGTCAGGTCAGAATAAACATGAACTAATAGCTAGAGTCATAAATATATTTTTATTTATAAACTTTACATATCGACAATATTTTTAATAAATCATTTCATAACTTTATAATTGGCATATAAAATATCAAAAATTCACAATTTTCATACTATTTTCAAAAGCATGCTTATAGTTAACATATTATTTAAAAAACAATACAAATACATGCATAATTTACTTACCTCAATTTCTGATTCCACGAGTATACTTCTGTCAACGACTCGTACTAATTTCTTTCTTTTTATTTTCTTTTCTTCTTTTCTCCTTTCTTTCCTCATGTTTTCTTCTTATTTTCTTTCTTTTTTTCTTTTCTTCTCAAACATTTTCTTCTTCTTTTCTTTCTTTTCTTCTTTCCTTTCTTCCTTCATGTTTTGTCTTCTCTTTTTCAATTTGAAAAGTCCTAATTATCCTAATTTGTTAATTAATCACAATAATGGATGGTTTAGATCATATCTAACCAATCCAATAGACCAAATTCATGCCAGCTATCTTCCACTTTACTTGGCTTAAATTATCTATATCCCAAACATTTGGCCAAAATGATGCCAACACATTTGACAAATGTAAGGTGGAGATTAAATACAAATGGATGACCAAGATTGAATGATAAATGAATGGGCTAGATGGATGAGCTTAATTCTATGCTTAGGCCTATACAACTTATGGGCCTACATTATACATATAACCATAAAACAAATCCATAGCCTAACCACTTACAAACATAAAGCCCATTCATAATTTTAGCTTACAACCCATTTTTTACAATTTAAAGAAATTAATTCAAATATTATTTTGAGCTCAAAAATTCAATTATAAATCGGAATCTTAAACTACATGAAATTTTAACTAAACAAATAATACTAAATTATACGATTGAAATTTTAAAATATTGCAGATATACATGTGGCCTATAACTCATCCTCAAACAAATCATAGAGAGACTATTGGTTTTTTGTAAAACGATAATGAAGTCGAATCCTTAGGATGGGCAATGTGTCTATTTTATATAATTCGCTTATATGATTAGTCATTTGTTTCATCTACTGACCCGAGATTCTCTATTCTTTGTGCAATGTTTTGGAAACGCCTTAAGACACTCCCTTCAAAGCTTGAGAACAAGTTTCAATTGCTTTAGAAGTAAAGTGTTCTCAGCAACAACTATTCTCTCCCTAAATTCTCTAGAGGTCTGGTTTGACAAATATGTTGCCTCTAAAGAAAGACAAGAAGAAAAGTGAGTATTAATTATTGTATTTATTTCAATATTTTTGTTCTCAGCTCTTCATACAATATTCCTTTTTGTAAGAGCAATGGCCTCAAGAAATGTACGAGAGAAGAAATTAAAAGGGGACCCAGTAGCAAAAATCGAGGAGCTTTCAAGATAGGGGTGAAGCCAAGAAATGCTAATGAGGGTACTTCTACTCTAGCCAAATACAATGGAAAAAAAAAAAAAGGAGAGAAAGAGTAGGGATAAGTTGCCAAATAAGGAAGGCGAAGAGAGCTTAGTATGAGCATATGATTCTACTGATCTGCTTCATTAAGAGCTCTCTCCCACTCAATCTTATCATGCTGACTAGGATTTCATAGCCAAGGTATATTTCTTCCCTAGATTGTCAAGTTCTTTCTTTATTCATATGCTATTAATCCACAACTTATATAACGTTTCAGAAAATTCACCTCATGGCTCACTACTAGTACCAAACCTTGTCAGCCATTTATGAAGAATCAATGACTTTGACTCTAACTACGAAAAACCATGACTTGAGTGGTTAACTCAACAAGTCAAGAGAAAAAGTGGAGCTTCCAATTAGGAGAGCTAGCAACCTCGAGATCGAATTAGCAAAGTTGAAGTGCTTGATCAATCAATTAGGGAAGGAGAAAATTAAGTTGGATGAAAAGATCACCAACCAAAACGTTGACTTGGTCCATGCTCAAGAGGCAGGGAAAACTAAGGTAGAGGAATCATTTATTCGAGGATTTCGCAAAACTATCAACATCTTTTTGTATTAGTATCTTGAGAGGGAACCTTCAATGAATGGATGATATCATGCCTCAGTTCACCCAACTTGCTAATGGCGAGGATGAAGGCGATGAGGAAAAAGGCAACAATGCTAATGAAGTTGTTGCAATAGAGGTCGAGCAAGATAATCTAGTTGATGCTCCATTAACAAATGTGGAAGAATCTCGTACAATTGTAGAAGATATCGATACACACTAGGACAATATTATTGATTCGACCAATGTTGCTAGCACATTAGGGGCTTAAGATGAAGCTGAGGATGCTAACCCTTAATTAAGGCCAAATCTATTATAATGAAAACTTTGTACTTCTAATTGCACTTATGAATGAATTCTCGTTCTCTGCCCATATTTATTATTTTTACATTTCAATAAGCCATAGATATTCATTTAAGTATCAATAAAAATTTTAGTTAAGTAATTGACTTCGTAACTTATCACCATAAGTAGTTTTCAAATACTACAACTCTTAAGTCAACGATATTTATTTAAGTATCAAGAAACAAATTTGCTAAGTAATTAACCTCATACCTTATCTCCATAAGCAGTTCTCGGATGATTGCAGTTCTTTAAGCTAAAGATATTTATTTAAGTATCAATAACAAATTTTGCTTAGTAACTAACCTTATACCTTAACTTCATAAGCAATTCTTGAACATTTTTAGACTTGTATAGACTTTGTAGACTTGGCAAGCTGGTAGGTCTTTGAGGACTCTCGGACCTGTATAGAATTTGTAAAAATGGGAGTGCTTCTAGGCCTTCGAGGTTTTCTCAAACTTGTATTAACTGAAGAACATCTGTAATCATTTCCAGATCTCAACATATTGTTGTACTTATTGAATTAAGAAAGAGATGTCTAAAATTTTGATAAAAGATTCAAAATTTCATTAAGTGAAAATGGTAAGGAAATACATCAAAATGAAATTGTACATAATAACAACTATTGAATGAATTTCTTGAGCATGTTTGTATTCCAAGGTTTCCTAGTATAACCATCCTCAGGATTTTGTATGGTCTTTCTAAGTTTGGACTAAACATTTTCTCTTGTTAAAGAATTACTTGAAGGTGTAATTTATTTTCTACATCTATTCTTATTTGTAAAAAAGTGAAAGAACAAGGTGTATGAAATTTATTTGTAGCACTTTGTAAACTCAAGATTTGATTATGAAACTTGAAATATGTTTGTAAACACTTAGACATTGAGAGAAAATATTTAGAACTTTTTTATAAATAAGTGTAGGACTTGTATTTATAGTTAGGGTTCGAAAACTAGTTGTTAGACTCATGAATATTCAAATTTTAAACCAAACAGTAGACCTTTTCCTCGATCCGATTGACCAGTTATGGAAAAATAAGTAACGGTAAAAACTACTCCTCCTGCTTGGTTTGTTTTTCACCTTTTTGAAAATATTACAATTTGGTCCCTGAAAACCTTACAGTTTTGTCATGCTCTGATCTGTAGATCTGAATACTTAGTAACCGCCACACACTCGTGAGGTATACCTTCCACTGGTATTTCCTATAAATGTGTAAGGCTTCTAGTATCACACACACACACACACACACACACACATATATATAATCACATAAAATAAACGTAATATTTTTGACAACCAAATAATGTTACAAAATTTTTGGATCTCTACTTTAAGATTTATATACATTTCAATAGAGAACACTAAATACCTAATAGAATTTTTAACAGCCAAAAAATGCTAGTTTGGGGTATAGACTAGCGACTTCTTCGGAATTGTCTAATCTAAAAATATTTTTAAGAAAATAAGATGTAAATACCAACTTAGTAAATAGATGGACGACGGTGAACTGAAATCATAATACAGGAGTAAGAGTATCATATTTAAAAATATATACATAACATTTCACAATAATTTAAATCCTTCGCTTATAATTAAAACAAGTAATAGAAAGAATTTTCATATTTAAAATTTGTGGATGCTTTAATAAAAGAATATGGGCTTGCTAGGAAACTATCCCCTAAGACATTCCTTAAATGCACTATTGGTTGACATCTCAAGACCTAATAATGAGTTATTTTACATCAATATATAGAATAAAAATTATTAATTCTACTCGTTAATGTTAACCTGAATAAGAGATGTGGTATGAAACACCAACTTATCCAGTAGTAACCTCTAATTTGCCCTATATTAGATGGTAAAGGAAGAAATAAGTAACCTTTCACTTATCCTTTTTTCTAGTAAGAGTAGAATGCATATAGCTATATATGTGCACAGATGCACTTAAATCGAGCACTTATATCATTGTTGCAAATCATGAAATTACGTATATCATCTTTCATCATATTCATCAAATACTAGCACAAGATCGATTTATCATAAAATATTCATCCACATAAAAGTTTCATAGGTATTCAAACATATTTTCTAAACCTACCCTCACTCAAAACATATTTAATTTTACATTTATAAAGCATTCATAAATCTTAGATTCATAGCACAGTTAAACATTTAAATTATTTTATTGAAAAATTTCACAAACACCTCCATCTACTCACAGTTCGTGGGAGGGTAAACGCTTCTAGTTCTAATCCTTGATGAGAAACAAATATGAATGAATAAGATGATAAATTAGACATGCAAGCTAAGAACATTTCATAGCTTGCAAGTTTTTCATGGTAATCTTTTAAAATAAAAAAACTCAATTTGTTAGAAGGATTTTGTAACACCCACAATTTCCTTTGTAGAACTCATAATTATTAAGCAATGGTATAAGGTAAATGTATGAGGGCATTTTTGTAAGTTTGAAAAATGTAGTAGACATGAAGGGTAGAAATGAGAATTTTATTGTTAATAAGGTTATTTTTGAAATGATAGATTATGGATTAAAATAAAATTAAGTGGGCTAAGAATATAATATACACATATATATGTATTGGGTCTAATTTAATTAATTAGGCCCAAACCCCATTTGTTATATCTAAGCCCAAGCCCAAGCCCAAGTTTATATATATGTATATAATAAAGTAATATAAATAAATAAATAAATAAAATATTGAGTTTTAGCCAAAATTTTCTACACAATCCTAACCATCCATTTGTTTTAATCTAAACCCTCCACTTGTCACAATTCTAAGCTTGTTTTGTGAAAGGATAAACATGAGCCATGTTAGTGGAAAATGAGGCGGTTAAATGTGGTTCCTTGGATTGATTGAAGTAATCTTAACCATCCATGTGTTTAAGTAATTAAAATTAATTAATATTAGTAAAAAATGTTGTGACAAAATGAGAGCCCTTAGATTTGTTAGGTTAATCCAAGCCATCCATATATTTTAAGAAATTATAATTAATTAATATTTGATAGAAAATGGATGGAAAAATGAGAGTCATTAGATTTGATTGAAGAAATCCAAGCCATCCATGTGTATAAGCCATTATACTTAAACTATACTTAAACAAAAGTTAATGTTTTTAATTTGAGAAGTAAGGATACATACAAGGCAATTGGGAGGAGAAGAAAAGAGGGAAGAAAGAAAGAAAGAAAAAGAAGAAGGAAAATAAGGAGAATTGGTAAGTTCTTTTAATTATAATTGTGTTATTTTAGTATAGCATGTGTAGTAACTTGTTAAGGTAATTGTAGGAGGATTTATATTATCATGTGATATGAGAAATATTTGAAATGAATATTGTAATTATTATGTGACAATAATGGTGGAATTGGTGGAAATTATATTGTTAATGCTAGATTGTAATAGGAAATTAGAATTGTAGTATTTTGGTGTAATATTCTTAATGAATTGAATTAATTATAATAGAAATTGGTGTTCTTTTAATTAAACTTTTATTATGTTGGTGTAGCATGCTTAGTGAGTTGAAATTAATTGTAGTAGAATTTATATTATTAGTTTAAGTTGTAATTTAGGGAGTTAGAAATAAATAATGTTCTATATGTGGTTAAAATGAATAGTTTATTATTATGTTGTTATGATAGTGCTAATTGATGGGAGTTTTATTGTTATGTTGTTGTAATGTTATGAATTGGTAAAAAATTGAAATTGGTGAAAATTAGAATGTGTGTGTGTCATGGGATTTGTAGTAGGAATTAAAGAGTAAATTCATGTTTTAATACCAAATTGTAATAGAAAATTAGTTATGGCTAAATTAATATTATTAGTACTAAATTGTAGTAGGAATTAGAGAGGGATAAAATTGATATTATTAATGATTAATTGAAATGTGAAAATTGGAAATGGAATTGTATTAATGTTATATAGTGTTTTAAATAAGAATTGGTTATAGTGTTAATTGGTGGAAATTTAATAGAAGTGTAGTAATATATATATATATATACACACACACACACACACACACACACATATATATATTGATGTTAATTGTGGATTTAAAATGGCGTATTGTGAATTGGAATTGAAACTCGGCAATTTTCGATAATCAGAGTTTGTGTGATATAATTGGGAGTGTTTTGGAATTTGATAATGCGGTGTTGTTGGAAAACAGCAATACTTGACGAATTCATAATTTTACGCCAAAAGTATTTTTCAAAAATTATTGTAATATACATATCTAGTTATATGTATGTATAGGTACATATAGAATAGTGAATGAAGTAAATATGATGATGAATGTGTTTTAGGAATTCATTAAGTATCAATTTGGGAAATGTGGATGTCGTGGGCAGGTAGCAACGAGTATAAATGTGTAATTGAAACATATTGTGTTAATTTGATTTTAGGTACGCCACATTAATATAAGAACCTACTCGGGAAGAGCGGGAACAAATATATGTGAATCATGCATGTATTTTAATGCTTTGAAACTATGCGATATCCAATATTATGATAAAATAAAAATGTAATTTTAAGATTTGGTATGCCAATGCAATTCTATGAAATGATTAGTGAAATATTTGTGAATTTAAATGTTTACGCCAATATCGCATTTTGAAAATAAATATGAAATGTTGTCAATGTGTAAAATATTTGGAAAAGAATATATTTTATGACTTAGTCATTAGTTATACTATTCTGTTCTAGTCGGGTCTCGTGTTTATTGCGAGGGTTGCGGACTAGTAAGAATTCTATTTAATGTGTTGCACGTATTTTTGTTATTTGAATATGAAAATGACCGCTACATGCGGAACACGTAATTATATTCTGAATTCGGGTCACTGTGGGTACAGGTAACACTAATTAATTAAGCCGTTTTGAATGTGTTTGCATTGTGAATAAATTCTATATATTTGGAAAAGTTTGAAAATGCTTTGATTATTTAAATTGTCATATTATGTTATGCATCGATATATAAAAACATGTTATAATTTGCTTATTGATATTTGTATCTCACCCTTTATTATAAAAATTTTATTTTTCAAATAATAGTACATAAGGATGACCGAATACACGAGTGAGGGTATTAGGCATATTTTGAAGTTTTTTGAACATGAATAAATTGTAAGTTAGCAAATTGATAAGAAATGTATTATGTATTGACTTGTATACACAAGATCTTTTGTTAATGGAATTATGCATAATTTGTGTAATAAAAGTGATGCATTGTATACTATATATGTTAAAGATATTTGAGGTTAAATGTATGTTAAGGGGTGTGACAAATTTAAAGTGTTTACCTTACTTCAATGGATGTTAGATGAAGATGAAGGAGTAGTAGACTTGAACAACACAAGTCCTTCACAAATTTTTACCATTAATGCATAATGAAAAAGAAGGGTTTTCAGAGAAAAAATGAGAGTTTTTCTTTCAATTTTTCTAAGTGTTTTCACTTAATGAAAAATGTGAAAGACTTTGGTTTTTATAGTTAGGGTTGATTTATAAATATTTTATTTGCATGAGAGTCCTTGCAAAATCTAATTTTGGTAAAAATTACCTTATGCTTTGCAACTTAATCTTTAGACAATCACTTACTGTCATAAAGGTATGCAAACTACACTAATTTACATTTTTAACCCCTAGGCATTTATTATAAGTCCTTTAACTTTTAAATGATTAATATTTGGTCCTTAATAAATATTATTAAGTACCCTCTTAATTAAATATAATTAATCTAATTAATTATTGTAAGGCTATTTTAATTCTTAAAATACCTTATTTAATTTTATGTAATACTTACATAAAATAATAAAAATCCTGATTATTTTAGAATGGTGCTAACCTCCTTTTAAATAATCTGTACCCTCTTACATTAAGTATTGGTGTAACCTTGTGGGATCCTTGTGAATTAGTCGTGTCCCGATTTTGGACCTCTTCCAAAATTAATTTTGAAAACACTAATTATGGTTGATATCTATCAATATGCCATAGCCCCTAAAACGTGGCGAGTTTAATAACTTCATCAAATCCCATTTTAATATAAACTGTTATATTTGCTATATAGCTAATATCCTTCCATCATCTATATCCTTATCAAGTATAGATTCAAAGATGTCAAAATTTTGAACTTGATTTCTCTTTAAATCGTCGATCGCTATGTCCGAAACTTGTCATTGCGAACTCTTCGCATGACTAATAATTACTCTGGCCATAGATTTATTTTTTCAACATTTATGGACATTCACCTCAGGAACTCATATATAAATTGAGTTAGCGGAAACTCCAATCTTAAAATCTTGAGTCAACGGATTTCATTTTGACCATAGTTCGTTTCTGTATATGAACAACGCATGACCAAACTGGCTTATTGTATGTGACATGACTAGCCTTGTACGTATATACCATATGAACCATACGCATCCATACCAGATTCGACTGCGATGTCTCAGATCAATGGATTACATCGTACATTAATATGACCAAAAAATTAATCATTGATATCATGCTATCCCATGTGATTTATCGTTTATTTTGGTCATGTTCGATAAACGATTCTTTAACTGTGAATCCACAATAATGCTCTAGTGACATGACTAACATCGTCATCCAAACTTATATCAACTTTTTGATATATTTTTGAAAACATTCAATGTGCTTACTATACAATATTATTGCCCAAATAATATTGTTTTCGTAGGGAACGATTTTTATAAGAATATTTACTTTAAATGTCTTATCTGGACTTATGACATTCATAAATTATTTACAGCATGTATAAATAGTTGAAACAACATACAAATGTGAATCAAGAACAATTCTTTTTTTTATTAAAAATAATAAATATATGATTACAAATTAATTGCAGAGAAACCTACAACATGATTTGTTTTTAGGGCATATACACTAACAATCCCCTCGCTGAGAAGGATCCCCCTCTATTGAATCAACACTTAGATATCATTTGTTCACACACAATGTATTGATACACTGCTTTTATTTTAAGCATGCGACCTTGATGCAATGTATGTATTGCGTATGCTCTTAGTTGACGTTCATCGAGGTATTTAGTAACATCATTCAATACGCTGAAAACATAACACTTTTCTATTACAAAACCTGAAACATAATTATGCCAATCCATAGAATATAACTTACTAAGTTCAATCATTTGAAATACTAATACCTATTATTCCATTTCATGTATAATCTAGTTACCTTACCATTTTACATCATTTATTATCCTTCCATACACCTATAGACAAATAATTAATTAGGCATTAAAATATCATCAATTATGCATAACATCATCATTTATACACATTTTAAACCAATCACCAAAGGTTACATAAAATAATTCACTTTTACCTACATTTACCCACCACATTTTTGCTATTTCTACAAAGTCAATAAATATCAATTCTTACCCAAATATAAATCAATGTAGCACTAAAAATACGCCTAAATAAATGAGATTTTCATAAGATAAATTATACTAACATAGTACAACAATTCCTTTTTAATAATTATTAAGCATATATTATTTAACCTAAACAAAATATTATGATTAAATGCACCAATTAAACCCATAAAATCAATATTTCCTACATCAAAATCCATTTTCAAATTTTTTCCTAAATTCAATCATTTTGACGTTCCAATAATAGCTATACATGCTCCACCATCACTATTCCACTTAATCACCATATTATATGAAAAAATTTCATTTAACATAAGCAATATTCAACTATATACCCTTAACATCGATAAAACACCAAGTTATAATCATCAAATCATAAATTCCATCATATATGAAAACAATACACAAGCATACACATATACCCCTAAATTCGGTCACCTAGATTTCCTAGCATCAACTTTAAATTCATGCTTCCTACATATTTCTAATATCATTTTAAGCTTAAAATAAAGTTCAAGAAACTTACCAAAGTTTCTCTAAACACAAGTATGTCTTCTTGGAATTTTCTACTTAATTGAACCCTAGATGAAAATCAAGAAAATCATTGGTGCTTGGCTTGGTTTCTTTGGTTTTTCTTGCCTAAAGAAATCTTTTTAAAACTTATTTAAGCTAAACAATTGGTGGATTTTTGTAAAGAAGTGTATAAATGTGTAGAAATGTATAGAAATGTGTAGAAAGAATGGATTTTTAGGCTTGGGCCTAGAATATGTCAATATATAATACATGGCCCACTTAATTATATCCTTACCCAAAAGTGAAGTCACAAAAATAATCTTGTTGTGACAATATAATTTCAATTCTACACTTCATGGCTATTGCACTCTTCAAGTTTACAAAAATATCCTATGAAATCACTTTATGACATTTCCTAATAATTTAACACTTAATACACTATAAAACATATTTGAAATAATAATAATAATAATAATCACATAAATAGATATATCACATCCTATGCCTTGATTTCATGTCTACTAGGCATGCATAAACTTGGTTTAATTCTCTTACAAACACAATATATCGTAAATGAAAATCTAATGCACTTAAATAATGTCGAGGGTGAGTTCTACAATTCTACACCCCTAAAAAGAAATTTTCCTCAAAATTTGTAAGATAGGGAACTTAGTCGCACTATGAAATAAGTGTGGGTATTGTCATGTACAACACCTTAAACATTGGTATAATTTTATTTCTCAACACTTTTTTCTTTTGATCCAATATTTCACTAGCTGTACCTCAAAAGATAAATCCTCGCGGAGTTACTCTGGTGGAGTTTCAGGAATGTGAGACGGGTTAGTGATGTACTTCCTCAACAATGAAACATGGAAGACATTATAAACTTGATCTAATTATGGTGGCAATTCCAGACGGTATGCCATAGCTCCGACTCTCTCTATGACCTTAAAAGGTCTTATATATCTGGGGTTTAATTTACCCGATCTCCGAAATTTGTAACACTTTTCCAATGAGCAACTTTTAGAAATACTTGATCTCCAACCTTAAATTCAAAGCTTCTCTTTTGGTTATTTGCATGACCTTTTTTGTCTATCTTGCACTGTTTTTAACCTTTCTTAGTTCACTTTTATTTTCTCAGTGGTAGCTTCAATTAGCTTAACATTATGCAGCTTTCGTTCACTTACTTTATTCCAACACCGGGGAGTTCGACATTTTCTACCATAGAGTGCCTCATACGATGCCATTTTGATACTTGCTTGAAAGTTGTTATTGTAGGCAAACTTAATTAGAGACAAATGGTGATCCCAACTACCTTGAAAATCAATCACATATACTCTGAGCATGTCTTCCAAGGTTTAGATGGTTCTCTCAGATTGGCTATCTGTTTGAGGGTAGACTGTCATACTAAATTTCATTGAAGTTCCAAAAGCTTCTTGCACTTTGGCCTAAAATCGGGAAGTAAATCTAGCATCGTTATCTGACACAATGGATACTGGAACTCCATAAAGTCTAACTATTTCGTCAACATACAACTTAACTAGTTTTTCCAGAGAATCAGTGTTTCTGATAACAAGAAAATGGGTTGATTTCGTAAGTTTGTCGACAATTAGCTAGATAGCGTCATAACCATTCTAAGTTCTGGGTAAACCTACCATAAAATCCATCGTCACATGCTCCCATTTCCATTATGGAATAGGTAGAAGTTATAGCATGCTTGCTAGCCTTTGGTGCTCAGCCTTAACCTATTGGCATACTAGCATCTTGCAACAAAATCAATGATATTTTTTTTCATACCAGACCACCAGTAGAATTATTTGATAGTTCTATACATTTTAGTACTACTTGGATGCATAGTATATGCCGAACTATGAGCTTCCTCTAAATAGCTTTTCGAAGCTCATTATCATTAGGGATGTAGAATTTGATGTTCAAAACCATAATAACATTTTCCCTGACTTAAAAATCACTAGATTCTCTTTTTTCGATCTTCTGGTATTCAGAATTTAAATATCCATCTAGTAATTGCTTCTCCCTGATATCATCTAACAATGAAGGTCTAACTATGAAATTTGCTACCAAGGCTTCACAATCATCAGTTTCTAGAGCTGTATTACGAGATTTTAGATTCAGTAATAAAGATGTGTAAGAAGATATGATATAAGATAGAGTTACCAAGGATTTTCAACTAAGAGCGTTTGTCATTACATTTTCTTTCCTCGAATGGCAATCAATTATGAGATCATAATATTTTATTAGTTCCAGCCACCTTCTCTGTCTCAAGTTTATTTCTTTATGAGTTAGCAGATATTTCAAGCTTTTATGGTCAGTGTATATATGGCACCTCTCACAATACAAGTAATGCCTCCAGATTTTTAAAGCAAAGACCACTACAGCTAGCTCTAAGTTATGGGTGAGGTAATTAATCCCATGCTTCTTGAGCTGTCAAGAAGTATAAGCTATGACTTTACTATTCTGCATCAGAACACACCCTAAACCTTGTCTAGATGCATTACTTAAACCACGTATCCACTTCCCGTAGTAGGGAGAGTAAAAGTTAGAGTAAAGGTAAGGCGGTCATTAAGTTTTTAGAAACTCTCCTCGCACTTACCATTCCATTTGAATTTAACCTCTTTTCGTGTCAATCAAGACAATGGGCTGTGATTAAAGAAAAATCTTTAACAAATCTCTGATAATACCTCGCTAATCTAAAGAAACTTCGAATCTCTGTAATATTTTTCGGATGCTTCTACTTAACAATATCCTCAATCATTTTAGAGTAAACAAGAATTCCATCCCCAGATACCACATGCCCTAAGAAAATCACTTCTTTCAACCAGAACTCACATTTAGAAAATTTTACATACAATTACTCTTTTCGTAAAGTTTGAAGTACTACTTTCAAGTGTTCAGTATGTTCTTCTTCATTCTTTGAATATACTTATATGTCATTATTAATAAAGAATATAACAAATTTGTCTAAGTATGGATGGAAAACGCCGTTTATGAGATCTATAAATACTGCTGGTGCATTAGTTAAACCGAATGACATAACAAGAAATTCATAGTGTCCATACCTAGTCTTGAAGGCTGTCTTAGAAATATCATCTTTTCGAATTTTGAGCTGATGATAACTAGATCTAAGATCAATTTTAGAGAAAACACTAGAACCCTAGCACCCTAAATTTGATCAAATAAGTTATCAATCATAGGTAATGGATATTTATTCTTAATAGTAACTCTGCAAAGTTGCTAATAATAGATGCAAAGTCTTAAAGTATAATATTTTTTCTTCACAAATAATACCAGGGCTCTTCAAGGTGAAACACTAGGATGGATAAAGCCATTCCGTAAGGAGGCATGGAAATAAGTGTAGTTCCTGACAATAGATATATACAGAATTCTAGTTCCCTGCCTGGAGGTAAACCAGACAATTCATCTGAGAACACATATGAAAACTTATTTACTACTAGCTCGTTTTTATATTTTGTCTCAAGCCTAGTGGTATCAATGATTTGAGCTAAGAATGCCTGACAACTCGTATGTAATAATTTCTTTGTCTCTAACCCGGATATCACACAAGAAAGCAATACCCAGTGATCACCTCTAAACTCAATCTCTGTCATACTAAAATTTTGAAACACTACCCATTTTGTAAAACAATCTACTAAGGTTCTATGTGTAGACAACCAATCCATTCCCAAAATTACATCAAAAACTGCCATTTGTAGTGGAATTAGATCGGCCTTCAAAGAATTTTTCCCAATTTTCACCTCAAAACCCTTATATATCGAATTCCAAATCAACTATTCTATTAAGGGAGAGATAAATACTAATTTATGGTATAAGGGAGATAGGTTTCAATTGGCATGTTATGCAAATGAAATGCTATGCAAATGAAATGCTGACAAAAGATTTATGTGATCTCAAATCTATTAAAATGTAAGCATGTCTATCAAATACAGTCATTATACTTGTGACAATGTCGAGGTTTGCATGGGCTTCATTTGTTGTGATGGTGAATACTCGAGTCTAGGCTCTAGTATGAGGTTTATAAACATTCTTGTAACAGAACTATGACTAGTCTTGCTCCTGTGAGATGCAATGACAACCCTTATAGTTATAGTACATGTACCTGTCTGAACTAGAGTTCTGACAGGTAAAGGTTGGGGTACTGACTTAGATACTTGATTATTCAACTAAAATCTTTGGACTAATCAAAACTATACTAGCACCACAACCTTATGTATTGAAGGCCCTATCATTATATAACTTCCATCTCGGTATCTCGTGATCTCCTTTCTCAACCATCATCTTATGCTTGTTTATTACACCCTCAGCTAGCGACCTCTCTACTATGAAACCCACTAAGGCTTGAGCTTTAATGGCTTTCCTAGGTTAATATTCAATCTCGAATTTGATAGCCTGTTTGATAATTTGGCTAAAGAGATCGAGACTATTTAAGATATGCCTCGATGATTGACTAGTTAGCACAATGATTGAATATGCCTAGAAATATGGTCTGAGCCTTCTTGTTGCTATTACCAGTACTAATGCCAATTTCTCAGTTGGTGAATATCTACTCTCTGTGTCTAATAAAGCTTTGTTATTATAATTAATCGACCTCTGCACTTTCTCTTCATCTTCTCTTATAAATACCGCGCTCACTGCATGTTTTAATACTACCAAATAAAGGAAAAACATGTCTTGTACGTGTGGTCCGAAGAGCAGTGTAATCTTTGCTAGATATGCCTTCAACTCTTGAAAGCTCTTTTCATAATTCTCAATCCATTTCATCCTTTTCCCTCTTCGCATTACTTGAAAGAACTTAAAATATCTATCAATAGATTTGGAGATGAAATGACTTTGAGCAAGAATGTTCCCAAGTAGACTTTAGTTTTTCCTTTAAAGTACTCGGAGTGCAACAATCTTCCCAACTAGTCTCTAGCATTTTCTTCAAGGTGCTCAAAGACTTCATAACCATGTTTTAATTCCCCATTTAATGACCATGAATCTCAAAAACTTACCCGAGTTAACATCGCAAACACACTTCTCAAGATTAAGTTTTATATGGTATTTTCTCAGCAAATCAAATGTCTCATCTAAATGATTCACAGAATCCTCAATATAAAGATTTAGTTATCATAACATTTACTTATACCTCTATTGTTTTTCCAATCAGAGGTTTAAAAGTTATTTTCACTAATCTCTATTATGTTGTTTAAACATTTTTTGGCCTGAATGTATTAAAGATATGCCTTAGAACTAATTGTGTCATATGGTTTAGGGATATCATCCTTATGTATATATATTTATATATATATTTATGTAATTAATTGTAAATTAGTTTACGATTAATAAAATAGCTTTTACATCATTTTGCATGCTCAGTTGCAAATTTATATTATATATAAAATGCAGAATGAGATCCCGTGATCTATTATGATGTTAAAACTCTATCTGTAAAGAGTTGTAGATATGAGTATAGAATTTATGATTTAAATACATTAGAATCTCTTCCCGGTTGAGGTGATATCATATGGGAGTATGACATTGCATGATTGGTATGTTTGATGCTACCAAGGATTAGTATTGGATGCTAATAGTTGGGTGACGAGACTTATATAACAAGAGTATAAACATGGGTAATACATTGAAGAACATGTTACTGAACGTGACCAAATGTGACAAATCACATAGGTGATTATCCATAGTCAATGATACGTCACACAGCCATACTAGTGTACCACTAGTCCTATGATTAGAGGTGTCTCGACTGCCGTCCACATTGAAGTACGTCGTTCACTTGTGTATATTGCATTGGGCTAGCCACATTTGGTGAAAGAAGCTTGTTGGCAATGTGTTTAAGTGTATAAAGACAGGTGATGACTAAACTAGAATTTGTTGGCTCAAATATTTGAGCTTGAAATCTTAACTGAAACTGTTATATGCGGGAATTAAGTCTTTGGCCAAAGCATGTATATCTGAAAATGTATTTCACAGATATATGAATCTTGTATATGATTGAGGTTTTGATACTATGATTAAGTTAAGAGTTTGATGATTCTATGAGCTGCACTCGATTGGGAGTCGACAGTAGAGAGACCTTACTACATAGATGTACGAATATATGAGTTTATCCGGTATATTCATTCATCTATATTTGGGGGTCATAATATCTTGTTAGAGGTCACTTATGATCATTGAAAATTTTGGATACGAAGAGTTGTACCAAAGTGATATGAAAGAGTTTGTATCTACCCATGTCCAGCTCACAACGAGCCCAAGCGGTCACACACATTAGTCGGTTACTTGATGATGGTGGTAATTGCTATTGTACAATAATTATTAATTAGTTAATGATATTATCCTGATACTTTAATCGGATAACAATTTGATTCTTTATTGTAAAGAATAAATTTCTTGGAAAGGACGCGCTAGCACCAATATGTGTGAGAAATATTTTGGTGAATTATGGGATAACATAAATATGATTTACGGATGTTATATTAGTAAATAAAAATATAATGCTTTAATATTGATAAAAATAATAATATAATAATAATACATCTTATATGTAATGATTATAATATTGTATTATATATATAGAGAGATATACACACTCTTTTTCTCTCTCTCAAAATGAATATATATATATATATTAGTTTGATTAGTATATATATATATATTATATTAAAACATTAATTTGGTTAATGTTTGTTGAGCCAACCAATACAAGCATGACACATGGATTGCCTTGGTTTAATTAATGAATTTAGAGGCAAGTAGGTTATGTGTGTAAGTGGTGTAGGATGACTTTGCAGGAAAACACTTAAATGTTAAAGCATAAGATGCTTCAGTTACTTCTGTTCCTGGCAATAGAATCGAGAGAGAGCTTCTTCTTCTTCTTCATTCTCTCTGTATTTTCTAGTGGGTATTTTTCCTTAGAAGGATTTTGTGTGTTTGGTTTTAAACCAAAAACCAGAAGAGAGAAAAAGAAGTTAGAGAGAAAAAGCTTTGGATTAGCTTGGTGAAGCTAACACTCACTGCAAGGAAATCTCATACGAAACCAGAACCATTATCGCCAACCCAACGTGTGGATACACTTGAAGGCAAGCGAGGAGATTGACTTGCTGTTCCGGACTATAAATAAAGAAGTACAACTGCTTAACTTTGCATTTATATTTGAAAATGTTTTAAATTTTAAAAATATACATATGTACATATCTAGATTTGTTTAAGAGCCTTTTCTCATGTCCGTGAGATGGGCATGGCTTCCTCAGCGATGGTTGAGTGCTCGGGAATAGATCCCACACGTCGCGCTTTAGCTGCTTATGCAAAACAAAGCATCGTTTCCTTTCATAACGGTGTCAGTTTATAGTAGTACAACCTTCGATCAATGATGAGCACAATTTTCTCCTTGTCGGGTTCAAACGCCTTGACCTAATTGTAACCTAAGAAGGAATTCAAGAAACTTAACAACCCATGACAAGCAGTTGAATACATAAGTCATGGCAAAGGAAAGTTGTCTTTTTGACATGCCTTGTTTAAATCAGTAAATCAAGGCACATTATGCATTTTCCATTTGTTTTCTTCACCATTAGCACGTTATAAATTCATCGAGGTAGTAGGCTTTTCATATAAAACCTGCCTTCAACAACTTGTCGACCTCGTTATGAATTGCTTCATATCTCTCATGGTTAAAAGTTTTTCTCTTTTATTTCATCGATTTGAATTTGTGATCTATCACTAACAGATGCGAAGTTTTCATCAAATCTATTCTAGGCATATCTTTATGAGACCTTGCAAAACGTTCGAATATTCTTTTAAGAAAATGAACAACTTCACCTTCTCGGCACCACATAATCTAGAACCTATTTTTACTCTCTTTGTTGGATCATCATCCCTCATTATTGACTTCAATTTTTCAACCGATTCTACTAATTGGGTTATTTCATCATCTTTCGGCTCATCATGCTGACTTTTTGGGTTAGTGGTTGTAACAAATCCTTGATTCATTTTAATCTTCTAAGATCGTACCAACATCATCTGAAGCTGAGAATTTCAATTTTAAATAAGAAATTGACATTGCGGCCTTTGAATTATGCATTAAAGCCTTTCTAGTAAAATTAAAGGTGACTACTAGAGCATCGTCATGCGGTTGGCAAACAATAATGTTCACTAAAGGTATTGAAAACTAGAGTTATTCCTCTCGCAATTATCATAGTATACTGCCTTCTCACATTGCTCGATTCCCCTTTATTCTTATCTATTCTCGGTTCGAAGTCGTGATAGCCTTTCTAAGGTTATTAAAAAAGAACAAAACATCTTCAACTTAGTTAAACCATGGATGTGTATCATCTTCTTATATTTGTTAACTTGCAATGTCGAATTTTTCTAACCTATGTAGGCAGAGATTTGTGGCATCTTGAATCTTTTTGGGAGCAACAAATCTATAATTTTTTGAGACAATGATGTCTCTATCTTGAATTCATACTCTCCCTTTATCTTGGTTCTTTGATCTCTTTTAAATTCTTGGACTTCATCCCGTAGCCTCTTTTACTATTCAAACAAGTATGCCTTTCTCTCCTTTTTTGGTTAATTTATTCTCCAACAACATTCTCTGATTGGTTTCTCGAGTTATTCCTCTGTTCCAAAACATCGTCATGATGCTTTTTCATTTCTTCATTTCATCTTCTTCTGGTATAGACTAATAATTCCTCATTTTACTCGTAGATTTGAAATGGAGGATTTACTACACGAGAGTAGTGAAACCCCTTTCACTTTTTCTTTGTTCGCAATTAACTGTCCATTTTCCTTTATGGGCTACAATATTTTCCACCAGTTCTTCTTGCCTTCACTAATCATTATTTTCATCCTCCCCATTTCCTTGTATTTATTTATTTGGTTGATCTTTTTTGTGGCTCTCCAACCTCAGGATTGTCTTTGAACTAGTAGATAATGTCCTGCCTAGTTCTCATCATTTCTTTCATTGTTTTGGCTCGTTGTTTCAACTCGCCTTCCAAGGATTTCATAATTCCCTTTCTTTCTCTTCTAACATCCCTCTCTATTGGGGTATGATCACTAGAATCTTTGTTGTTATCTTGTTGGAATTTTATTGTCACTTCATTTAAGATTTTCTCCATTTTTTTCTCTTTTTGATGTCACTATGCTTTTTCAAATTGGCTTTTTGTTTCAAATCCCTATGAAATGACGCCATCTATTGACATTGATTTTTAACCTACAAAATGTAAACAAAAAAAATCCCCTTTCTTGGCTCCTTGGTAACTCGTCTCCTAAAAAATAGAACAAAACGTCAAGTGCACCGATATGCGGTGGGCGATAACTCTCAGATTGTTAACCTTGTGTCACACAAACTCATGCACTTAAGTTTTGATGATAACAAGAATGTTAATTCAATCAAGCAAATGAACAAGGAAGTATCATGGATTGAAGTTCAAGAATCAAGATACAAGCTAATGGTATTTATTTTCTAATCTTAGAAATAAGCTTGTATATATGTAATTGTGGTATTTAGTGAGCTCAATTATTTAAGCAAAAATACGGCTTTCAATACTTTCATAATGCACTTAAAGATATTTTTTTAACACTTAGAATATGGTTTTATTCATATTTTTCAACTTTGAAAAAGAGAGCAAATTTCAAGGTTTTCAGGGACCTAATTGCAAGACTTTCAAAATAGTGAAAAACCTAGTTACTATAGCAAGATACTGTGGCAGTCACTGTTCATCCGGTCAACTGGTTGGGTGAAGTGGTCGACTGGCAATAGCTCTTCATGATCGTTATTTGATTTTCCAAGCAGGCGGTCGATTGGTCGTTTGAAGTAGTCGATCGGCAATAGCTCGTCATGACCATTGGTTGTCTTTCCAGGCAAGCGATCGACCGATTCTATAAGAGGTCGACCGATTTCGCCCGAAAATTGAATTTTCTCAACCCCCACGGCTAGTTTTCGACTTCCACCTATAAATATAAGCACTATCCACATTAAAATCTACTTCTGAACATTTTTCTCTCAAATCTAAGTGCATTCAAACTTGTTTCATTATCAAAATCACATAAGAGCTTACATAGTGCTACATACATATTCTACACACCTTGTATTCACATTTTGTAATACTCTCACTTGTTTGAGAAATATTTGAAGGTGTAATTTATATACTCTACATATTTTCTCATTTGTAAAAGAGTGAAAAAAAGGTTCTTTCACTTTGGAATTGAGTGATAGTAAGTGATTGGGAGAGAATCATTTGTAAGGTTGAAAGGAGTACAAAAAATCTCCTTGATTGTAATTTAAGTCTTACTGATTCAAGACTTATTGATAGTGAAATCTTCAATTGGAACTTGAAGAAGTGGACGTAGGTGAAGTTGAGCTGAACCATTGTAAATCTAAGGTGTTCAATCTTTTTTTCCTTACTCTCCTTACTTTCATAAGTTCATATTTGATTGTGTATTAATTGTGTGGTGAAATTAAAGTAAAATTGAAAATTTACCAAAGTAAGCTTAGAAACCCAACTCACACCTCTCTTGGGAAGTATACTTGCATTTCAATTGGTATTAGAGCTTGGTTATCTTGTTTAGGACTTAACTATCTATGAAAAGATCCATGATAGCCTTAGGACACTTAGAGAGACACTCCATAACTAGACCCCCATTTTTTTATGGAAATGATTATACTTATTGAAAAGCTAGGATGAGAATATTTTTACAAGCCACTGATTTTGAGCTTTGGGAAATTGTTAGTGAAGGTCCTAGGATTCCAATGAAGAGCAATGACAAAGGGGAGAGAGTACCTAAGCCTAGTAGTGAGTGGGATGAGATAGATAAGAGAAATGTCTCTATGAATGCCAAGGCAATTAATGTTCTCTATTGTGCATTAGATAAGAGTGAATTTCATAGAATTTCTGGATGTGAAAGTGGATATGAAATTTGGCATACATTAAAGGTTGTGTATGAGGGGACTAGTCAAGTTAAAAAATCTAAAATAAGTAAACTCACTAGGCAATATGAATTATTCAAAATGGAATCACATGAGTCTATTTACAATATGTACACAAGGTTCATGGACATAGTGAATTCCCTCAAAGCTTTAGGAAAAATCTTCACAAATAGTGAACAAGTAAAGAAAATTCTTAGATCCTTACCAAAAGAATGGAGAGTAAGAATGTTAGCCATTGAGAAAGCTAAGGATCTAAACACTCTCTCTTGAAAATCACATTGGGTCACTTATGAATTATGAAGACAAAATTTTCGATGACTGAGATATCGAGGATAAAAAGAAGAAGAACATTGCATTCCCATCATTCTTGCATGAAAGTGATGTGGATGAGAGTGGAAGTGAAGATGATGACATTGCCTTGATGGCTAAAAGGTTCAAAAGCTTTCTAAGGAAGAAAAAGAACTTTGGAAAGAAAAATTTTAGAGAAGCTTTGGGGGAAAATCAAAGAGAAGAAAAATATAAAAAGAATTAAATCATATGCTATGAATGCAAAAAGCCTAGACATATCAAATCAGATTGCCCTCTTCTCAAACACAAGAAGTGTAAGAAAAAGGCAATGGTAGCAACATGGGATGATGGGGAAGAAAGCTCATCAGATGAGGAAATCGCCAACATGTGCTTTATGGCCTTAAGTGATGATGAGGTAAGTGATTATGAACCAAATTATTCTTATGATAAATTGTTAGATGCTTTTGAGAAGTTGCGTAATGATTTTGAAATAATGATCTCTAAAAATAAAACTCTTAAAAAGAAACTTAATAGCTTATTCATTGAAGTTAATTCGTTAAAAGATGTAAATATGTCATTAGAAAAAGAAAAACAAGGTTTTCTTGAAGAGATTCAAAATCTCAGAAAGGAATTAAACAACTTGAATGACATTGTTTTAAAATTTACCAAAGGACAAAAGAACTTAGAACTTCTCCTAGGTTTTTAAAAATGCGCTTTCGACAAGAGTGGCATTGGATACAAGCTTTATGCTAAACAAAAGCTTTATAAAACATTTTTTGTTAAACCTACACCTAAAGTTGAAATCAATGCCACTTGTAACTATTGCAATGCCTTTAGTTATCTAAGTTCAATCAAAAGAAACATTTAGCATTAACATGATGTAGCCTCTAAAAGGAACCAAAACTAACACACAAGGACCCAAGAGAATTTGGGTACCGAAAATTTCAACTTAATTTTTCTTGGTAGGTATCGAAAAGCAAGAAGTGGTTCCTTGATAGCGAACGTTAAAGGCACATGACTGGAAACATATCTCTTTTCTCAAGTTTTACAAAACTTAAAGATGGAGGTTATGTTACTTTTGAGGACAACGCTAAAGGAAAAATCAATGGCTTTGGTAATGTTGGCAACACAAACTCTATTTTGATTGAAAATGCTTTGTTAGTTGATAATTTAAAACACAATCTTCTGAGTATTAGTCAATTATATGACAAAGGTCACAAAGTTGTTTTTGAACCAACATGTTAGTATAATTAAAAACATGCTTGATGACAAAATCATTTTTGTTGGAATTAGAAATGGAAATGTGTACACTATTGATATTGATTGTGCATCAAATGAAGATAACTATTTTTCTGTTTTGCATGAAAATAGTTGGTTATGGCATAAGAGATTAGGACATGTAAATATAGAGTTCATTTCAAAAATCCTCAAAAAGATCTTGTAAGAGGACTTACAAAAATTGAATTTGTGAAAGATAAAATCTGTGAGGCATGCTAATTTAGTAAACAAGTTAAATCTTTTTTAAACCAAAAATACACATCTCCACTTTTAGACTTTTAGAACTCCTTTATATGGATTTATTTGGACCTCATAGAATTGCAAGTCTAGGTGGTAAGCACTATGTTTTTGTTATTGTGTATGGTTTTTCAAGGTTTACATAGGTGTTATTTTTAGCTACAAAAGATGAGGTAGTTCATGTGTTTTCTAAATTTTCAAAGAAAGTTCAAAATGAAAAGGGAATCACAATTACATGCATTAGAAGTGATCATAATGGTGAATTTGAAAATCGTGCATTTGAAAAGTTTTGTGATAAGCATGGCATTGAGCATCAATTTTTATCTCCTAGAACTCCTCAACAAAATGGTGTAGTTGAGAGAAAAAATAGGCCTCTTTAAGAAACGGCTAGAATATTATTTTAAGAAAATTCCTTACCGTAATATTTTTGGGCCGAAGCAGTAACACCGCATGTTATGTTTTAAATCGAGTATTAATAAGACCTTCTCTCAATAAGACACCCTGTGAGCTTTGGCATGATAGAAAATCCAATATTAGATATTTTAAAATTTTTGGTTCTAAATGTTTTATCTTAAATACCATGGATAACTTGGGAAAATTTGATTCAAAATTGTATATTGAAATTTTTCTTGGTTATTTAATGCCAAGCAAAGCTTTAGAGTATTTAACAAATGCACCTTAGCTGTTGAGGTATCAATGCATGTGATTTTTGATGAGACTAATCAACTCTCCAAGGAGAAAGATATTTGTGATAATGAAATTGTGAAAGAAATAGAAGACTTGCAAGTTGGAGAGTCAAGCAAAGCCACACCTAAGGATGGAGCTCAACTAGGAGAAGATATTTCACAAAAAGAGAATACGACTAAGGACGACAAAGATACTTATGCATTTCACAAGGAGTGAAGGTTTGCAAAATCTCATCCACGTGATTTAATTATAGGAGACCCTTCTCATGGAATAAAAACTAGATCATCCATTAGATTAATCTGCAACAACTTAGCTTTCATATCTCAAATTGAACCTAAAACCTTTCTTGATGCTGAAAAAGATAAATATTGGATCATGGCAATGTAAGAATTAAACCAATTTAATAGTAATAAAGTTTGGGAACTAGTTCCTAGGTTGGAACATCAATCCGTTATCAGTTCTAAATGGGTATTTAGAAACAAAATGGATGATTCTGGTGTTATTGTTAGGAATAAAGCTAGATTAGTAGCCAAAGGGTATAACCAAGAAGAAGGAATAGATTTTGATGAGACTTTTGCATTGATAGCTTGAATAAATTAGAATGTTACTTACATTTGCTTGCTATAAAAATTTTATTTTATTTCAAATGAATGTCAAAAGTGCCTTTTTAAATGGATCTATCATGGAAGAGATTTATGTAGAACAACCCTCAAGTTTTGAAAACAATGAATGTCCAAACCATGTGTATAAATTAACTAAGGCATTGTATGGATTAAAACAAGTCCCTAGAGCTTAGTATGAAAGGTTAAACAATTTTTTTTTGGAAAATGGTTTTAGCATGGGTAAAGTAGACACTACATTTTTCATCAAACATGAGGGTCATGATCTACTTATTGTTCACATATATGTTAATTATATCATTTCGATGCTACTAATAAGTTGATATGTGAAGAATTCTCCAAATGTATAAGTCATGAATTTAAGATGAGCATGATGTGGGAATTAAAGTTCTTCCTCGGTCTACAATTCAATTAATTGAAAAATGGGATCTTCATCAACCAATCTAAATATATCAAGGATCTTCTCAAAAGATTTGGGATGGAGAACTAAAAGAGTGCTACAACTCCAATGAGCTCAACTCTAAAGCTTGACAAAGATGAAAAAGGTACCGATGTGGACATAAAGAAATATAGAGGTATGATCGGATCCTTATTATACTTAACTGCTAGTAGACCTGATATCATGTTTAGTGTATGCTTGTGTGCTAGATTCCAATCTTGTCCTAAGGAATGTCATCTACATGTTGTGAAACGAATATTTAAATAATTGAATGAAACAATTATTCTTGGTTTTTGGTATCCTAGAAGAACACATTTTGAATTGATTAACTATTCCGATGTCAACTTTGCAGGTTGCAAAGTTAATAGGAAAAGTACTAGTGGTACATGTCATTTCCTAGGAAACTCACTAGTCTCATGGTTTAGTAAAAAATTCCTATTTGAATCAAATATTTTGTCAACATCAAAAAGAGGGAGATTGTTAACCTTGTGTCACACAAACTCATGCACTCAAGTTTTGAAGATAACAAGAATGTTAATTCAATCAAGCAAATGAACAAGGAAGTATGATGGATTGAAGTTCAAGAATCAAGATACAAGCTAATGATATTTATTTTCTAATCTTAGAAATAAGCTTGTATATATGTAATTGTGATATTTATGTGAGCTCAATTATTTTAAGCAAAAATACGGCTTTTAATACTTTCATAATGCACTTAAAGATATTTTTTTAAAACCTAAAATATGGTTTTATTCATATTTTTCAAATTTGAAAAAGGAACCAAATTGCGAAGTTTTTAGGGACATATTGCAAGACTTTCAAAACAGTAAAAAAATCTAGTTACTGTAGCAGACATTGTAGCAGTCACTGTTCATCCGGTCAACCTATTGCTTGAAACGGTCAACCGACAATAGTTCTTCATGACCGTTGGTTGTCTTTCCAGGCAAGCAATCGACAGGTTCTGCAAAAGGTCGATTGATTTTGCCCGAAAATTGAATTTTCTCAATCCCAACAACTAGTTTTCGACTTCCACCTGTAAATACAAGCACTATTCACATTAAAATCTACTTTTGAATATTTTTCTCTCAAATCTAAGTGCATTCAAATTTTTTCATTATCAAAATCACATATTGAGCTAATAGAGTGCTACATACATATTCTACACACCTTGTATTCACATTTTGTAATATTTTCACTTGTTTGAGAAACATTTGAAGGTATAATTTGTACTCTATACATTTTTTTATTTGTAAAAGAGTAAAAAAATGATTCTTTCACTTGGAATTGAGTGATAGTGAGTGATAAGGAAATAATCACTTATAAGGTTGAAAAGAGTACCAAAAATCTTCTTGGTTGTAATTTAAGTCTTGTTGTTTCAAGACTTGTTGATAATGAAATCTTCAAGTAGAACTTGAAGGAGTGGACGTAGGCGACGTTGAGCCAAACCACTATAAATTGAAGGTGTTCAATCTCTTTTTCCTTACTCTCTTTGCTTTCATAAGTTCATATCTGATTGTGTTTTAATTGTGTGGTAAAATTAAAGTAAAATTGAAAATTTACCAAAGTAAGCTTAGAAACCCAATTTACCTCCTCGCTTGGAAGTATACTTGCATTTCACTGATGCTTATGTCAGCAGTGTTTAATTACACCAATGACCAAAATAAGAATATCTCTTTTTCATGCCACCTTTCTTATGGATGATCTTCCCTTTTTATAGATTTTGGCTAGGCAATTATGTGTAGTTGACTGGGCAATAACTTCTCTGCTCATAAGTGATTGTTCAAGTAGTAGACTGTTAAATAGGCCCACTTGTCCTCAAGATAGTGGGTGATTACGTAGAGAGTGAAAGTTTGATTCGAATTCGATGATGAGGTGGAGTCACAAAGTGCGGGATCAGTTTTCGGGCACGCGACCGCTGCGGTGAAGCTACAGCCGTCACACGGATCATGCGAAAAGCTCCCAAAGAACCACGGCATGTATATATACATATTTTAAAATTTTAAACATTTAAAGAAAAATAACAAAAATTAGAAGTCATACTTCTTCAAGTTGTTATCCGAAAAAGCAAGTCAACCTCTTCACTTGCCTCCAAGCGTACCCGCATATCAGATTGACGAAGACGATTCCGGTTTCGTGATGGGATTATTAAGCAATGGATATTAGCTTCACTAACCCAATATTTGTTTTTCTCTCTTATGCTTCACAAGCACACACCATTTTTCACTTTGATTTTTGTTTTAAAAACAAAGCACATACACTTTCTCAAATGATGCTCACGGTTTCTTCCAAAGAAAATGTAGCATCACTTGTTTTTCAATTCTTGATAGCATTATCAAGAATCATCCCTTATTCGATAAAACCAGCAGAACAAATTGTTTCATCAAAAACATCAATTTCATAGCCATTGAAATCTGGTTGCCTTAATCCATGCCCTGAAAAGTAGGACACAAGTGAACAAACTCGTTGGCAATCCTTCACAAGCCACTCCATTGACCTTTTCTATAAACTAATAGAATTTCATGGGAAAATGCTAGTTTGTCCCTTGTTTTTTTTTTTTGTCACGATACCCATTTACCTCTTTATTTTTTAAAAAAAAATATTTAGTTATCGTGATGTTAAAACTTAGGGAAGTAATTAAATCTTTACTGGAGTTAAAAATCTTCAAATATAATTAAAAAAGTAACGGTAATTGAGTATTTTTAAAAAATGGGATGACTAAACAAGTAAAATGACAAAAACCAGGAGGAAAATTGTCATTTTCCCTACCTATCCTGTACTATGTCAGTTTTCTTATCTTTTAAGAATCTTTGTGACATATATATAATTTATATTATTCTATGTCTATATTGTCTTTCATTTTCATTAATGAATAATAATAGAAAGGAATTTATAAAAATTATCAAATGCAAACGTCTACATCTATTAAATAATAAGTTGGCATTCAACAGTGCAAAATAATATTGTTTTTCCATCAAGTCAGAATCAACTTACTTGAATTTGTATTTTGAAAAATATGGACGTCCGCACCTAAAATGCTTTAAAGGGAATATATATCATGATAAGATTAATATCACCGATGCGAATATATTGTCTATATATCTATCAACGATAAACTTATAGAAAATGAAAAGTAGACATAGCTGTGAGGAAAAGAATACCCTTGATCTTAAACGCAAACGAATTCTTAATATTGTTAACGCCATTGATAGTCCCCTTAAGCCTGAACTTGCCCTGCTTGTAGGTGACTCCGCAAAGCACTGTACATTTCTTCAGTCGTGAAGAAGGGGATGGCTTAAAATTCAGAGATGATTTCTTTAGACATTCATTTCGTAAGGACATTGTAGGCTTACTATTGGGCATTTCTCAATCATTTCTGAGATTGCATCCAGGACACTTCGCTTTCATTACACTTGTTTTCAACCATAATCTTTCCTGGCAGTGTTCGCACCAAAAAAAATTTTAGCGTCCATTTTTGTTCTATATATATAGCCAGGACATTAAGAAGCATGCATATATATAAACACTCATGGGAGTTGTTACCCCCGTAATCTGCCAACACTAGAAAACTGGTCATACACATGCTTCTACGTCCCATTATCCAATAATAATAAGGTAATTGGAACTCAAGGATGATTGATAATGGAAGGCCACACTCTCTATTGAGGATATTTTCTAAAATCAATTGTGTTATATGGTTTAGAGATATCATTTCCTGTATATAAAATGTAGAATGAGATCCTGTGATATATTATGACGTCATGACTCTATCTGTAAAGAGTTGTAAATATAAGTATAGAGTCTGTGATTTAAATATATCCAAATTAGTTCTCGGTTGAGATAATGTCATATGGAAGTATAATATTACATGACTGATATATTTTGATGCTGCCAATAATTAGTATTGAATACTAATAGTTGGGTAACGAGTCTCATGTCACAAAAGCATGAACATAAGTAATACGTTGGTGAATGTATTATTGAATGTGACTAAAAGTGACAAATTACATATGTGAATATCCACAGTTAAATATATGTCACACAGCCGTACTAGTGTACCACTAGTCTTATAACCTGAAATGTCACAGCTGCCTTCTACATTGAGACGTATTGTTCAATTGTGTATATCACATCGGGCTAGCCATGCGTGGTGAAAAAAGCTTGCTGGTAATATGTTTAAGTGTATGAGGACAGATGATAACTAAGATAGAATCTACTGATTCAGATATTGGAGCTTGAGATCCTAGATAGAACTGTCATAAACGGGAATAAAGTCTTTAGCCAAAGAATGTATGTCCTAAAAAGTATTTTTGGGGATATATGAATCTTATATATAATTGAGATTCTTATTCAATGATTGAGTTAGGGGTTTGACGATATTATAACCAACACTTGATTGGGTGTCGATAGTAGAAGGACTTTCCTACATGCACATACAACTATATAGGCTTATTCAGTATATTAATTCATCTATGTCTGGGAGTCATGACATCTTACTAGAGATCACTCATTATTATTGAAAACTTTGATTACAAAGAGATGTACCAAAGAGATACCAAAGAGTTAGTATTTATTCATGTCTAGCTCACAATGAATCCAGGGAGTCATACAAATTAGTCGGTTACTTAATGATGATGGTAATTGCTATTATACAATAAACGTTAATTTAGTTAATGATATTATTCCGATACTTTAATCGGATAGCAATTTGATTCTTTATTGTAAAAAATAAAATTTTCAGCTATGGCGCGCTAACACCCGTATGCGTGGAAAATGTTTTGGTAATTTATGGATAACATAAATATGATTTACAAATATATAAAATATTTAATAAGATATTAATGAATAAATAAGTTTATTCATTATTGATAATTTAAATGTTATTTAATCAAATTGTGGCACCATGTAATGATGTCAAGTGTCAAGCTTATAATTAAATCTTGTCCATTCATTTTGAATCAATAATTAAAATTTAATGTATTAATATTGATTAAAGTAATCATTTAAAAAGAAAATATCTTTTTCAAATATTAATATAATGATTACAAATTTATATATTAAAGTAATAATAATATAATATAATATATATAGATATTTCTCTCTCTCATAATTTATTAATTTATTAATTTGATTAATATATATTATATTATTATTATTATTATATTAATTTGATTTAATATTAAATTAAACAACCAATCAAAGCTTGACACATGACTTTATGTTTTCAAATGAATTAAAGGCATGTAATGGTGTTTATGTATAAAGAAGAGTTCAAATTGAATTTGAATTCAATTTGTAATTTGCAACACACATAGTATGAATTTATTTGATGAATGACAAAGGCAAAAGAAAGTGTTACATGTATGAAAATCAATTTTGAATTGAATTGCCAAGACTTAATTGTTAAGTCTTGATTTAATGTAAATGCCAACTTTTGCTTTTAACTAATGAATGTGTGATGCTACATTTCCTTTCACTTAACCGAGAGCTTTTTTTTGAATAAAAATAGAAAGTTCTTGCAAGCTATGAAATGTTCTTAGCATGCATGTCTAATTTATCATCCTCTTCATGCATTTTTTGTTTTTTAACAATAGTGGGAGGAGTCCAGCCAACAAGAGTAGCATGCCATGCCTTCTAATCAATTGACTTGATAAAAACCCCCTCATTCCTGCTTTTCAATATTAATAATTTATGCTATCAAGTAGTGACGGTCGAGATATCCTCATTTTCTTTGAGAATCCATACCCATAAAAGTGAATAAAAAATTCTAAAATCTCATCAAATAAACTAGTGACTTGCGTCAACCAATTGAAAGATTCTTTTTAGCAACTATTTACCAACTTTAATTAATTTATAAAATTAATTAAACTATCACACCTAAAGCAAGTAAGTAAAGAAAACAAATACTTTTAACGTGGTTTCGATTTTCTAATCCTACGAGACCATGCCAAAAAAAAAAAATAATCCACTAAGAAATCAAAATGATACAAACACTAAAAAAGTTTTTATTTCCCTCGCCTTGATATGTCAAAATCTCTTTGACAAATTTAGCAAGATCCTTTTACTTGATGTCTTTGGACTCTCTTTAATTAGTATAAATCCTTCTCCCGAATAATACTTCGTTTGTCTATGAAAAAACAATATCAAAATGTCTTCACAACACTTAAAAGAACAAACTCTCCAAATTTATAAAAATAGAAATTACAAATTCATAATTTTCACTAAGTTGTTTTCACTCTAAAGCATAGAAGAAATTATGAGCAACTTAAAAAATAAAAATAAAAAGAATGAAAACAAAAATCACAAAAGGCTCTCTATATTGGCACGAATAAGTTGCAGCCGCACAATTGATAATATTACAAATATATAATAAACCTTAAACCTTGTTTGATGAAGATTTTTGTTTTCTAAACCTAAAAGGAATAGATCTTCCTAAATAGGAAGAAGTCACTCATAATTAAAACTCTTTTTTTCAAATAATTATTTTTTCTTTTGAGTTGTGGAATTTCTAACACAAATTTTCTAATTAAGCTTGATGTTCATACTTTGCTTAAAATAATTAGTAAACTTAAATTCTTCACACTAATAAAATCTAGATGTCTAAGAAATTGCCCAATTTGTTTCAACAGAGCGTGCAACAAAAATTTTGATTTTAGATGATGCCAACTCTGAAAACCTTAACACTTTGTAACCAATTTTGTATTATTTAGAGGGAAAACAAACAAACATATACCTAAGGTTTGGTTAAATATGTTATGCATACGTCTCCTTTATAGTTCAATTGTCAAAATCAATTTCATCGTTGCGAGATTCAAAAATTCAGAATATGATAATGTACAAAAATTAATGGAACTTATAAAAGTAAATTTTAGTTTGAGTATTTTTAAAATGTAGTAATGAAATGATTAATTTTTTCATATTTAAGAAATGCATATGTAATTTATCTTAATAATATTGATATTTTGAAATTCATACATGAAAAAAGAAAAGAAAATTTAATTTTCATGAATAAGTTATTCATTAAAATATTATAAATTTGTAGGCATTCACAGGAAAAACAATGAGCGGTGTTATGACCTACAGTTTGACAGAGATCATTAAGGAACATCATGAATTATCATATGGAAACTTGCTTGACATGATTTATGATAAAATTAAACAACTTAAGAAAAATAATTGGCTTATGATATCACAGGAAAGATTGCTTCTTTCTTTCTGTAAGTTTTGATATTTTGAATTCTTAATTATGTACAGCATATAAATTAGTTAATATATTTCTGATCATTGCAATACTCGTAATCAAGAATTCAAAGGAAGTCGCGCTGTTTGTTTGATTTGAATTGGGTCGAGATTTTTCCAATTCATTTAAAATTAGGTTGCGTTAAATTTTTTCAATCCGTATTAATTATTAAACTAAATTGCATAATTACATAGGAGGGATTTATTTGTATTTTTTTTAAAAAAAATTAAAATTTTCAATGTATCTACCCAATATTTTTTAAATATTTTCAGAACATATAAATATTTATCAATTAAAAGTTTTATTAAAAAATTAAAAATTTACAAAAATTAACACCATATATTTGTACTAAGTTTAACATGCTATATATAAATCAAGTAATTTGGACTTTTGGATGGGAGTTTTTAACTTCAAATCTTAAACTAAATCTCATTCATTCATTTTATTTAGTCCAATGATTAATATCTAGAGTTATTATATTTGGTAATGTATATGTTATGGTTTTTTTTTTCTCAAATTAAAATGTTCATAAATCTAGGTAAAATTTTATATTTATAACTAATATATACTTAAAATAGTCTAGTCGATTTGTCATAAAAGTAAGTTAAAGTTAAGAGATTGATTATTAAATCGTAAAATTCAAGCTTTCAGATGGGTCGAGCTCAAGTTTCTAAAAAGCCTAGCTCCACTTAACTATTTTGCCAACACTAAATAGAATGCAAGTAAATTAATTAAATAATTATAAATATGAGAAAATAAATTAATTAAATACTTCTAACTTTTTGTATCATATAAAAGGGCAAAAATAAAATCTTAGGTACTCGTATTAATATCAAAATGTCTAAACCCCTCACCTAATTAAGTTATAAAAATAAATAGTCTAAAATCTTAATGACTTAAATTAAGTTGTTCGAAAGCAACCACTAAAAACACTTTTGAGTAATAATTACTTTCCTTCTTTATGTTATTAAAAAAGGAATGTGTACCATAATAATTAATGCAACAAAAAAATACCACAAAACAAACAACAACAAAAGAGATATCAATTTTACATCGAGAACTTATAAGATGAAAACTATAGGATCGAAGTCAAAAATCAATTTTTACTGTGTCAAATAACGAGATTACATTCAAATGTCTTCTTTAGAACATTATTAAAGGCTCCAAGATCAAGAAACAATATTTTTAGCTCTTCACAAAGAAAAGAAAATCAAGGGCCTTACCTAATGAGTTATAAAAAAAATGGCTAGAAATAGAATAACCATTTATTTGTTGCTCTTACTACTTCTCATTTTTAACCTTTTTATTTTCTCTCCACACTCACTCTCTCTCTCTCTGGTTTCTCTAGGTTTTTTGTCCTGAAAATATTTATTTATTAAAAAAAATATTTCTTTAAACAAAAGGTTGAAGTCTTTGCATAAAACTACGGATAGTAAAACTGCATTATTAAAAACTATTGCAAAAGCAGACTCATACAATAGTCTAGAAATAATAAGCGCAATCAGCGTTACTATAGTACAAGAATAAACAAGAAAAATTAGAAAAACAGTAGACGGCCTACCCTCAAATATTTAAGTAGAAAAGTATGATTCAATTGAAAAAAAACATTAAAATATTTTTAAAATTACAAAAAAAACTTTGAGTGTAGCTCCACACTTATAACTAGAAATATTTGCGCTACAAAATCGAAAACTCATGAACAACAATTAAATCTACCTCCACTTTTATCTTGAAGAGGATTGAAAAGAGACAATTTTTTTTCCGATTCTTAATTGTTCTGTTTATCAAATAAAAAAAGGACAAAAAAATATATATATTTACTACAATAAGTGCACGTATACACATGTTCATTAATCTTATCTATGTTTTTTTGTGATTATTTTGAAGTAAAATAATTTACTTACCATAGTCACATTAAACAATAACAATATTAGAAACATAAACTTTTAGTATAAACTATGGATTAAATAAAAGTGTAATATTAGTAAATTATTAATTTTATATTTTCATTCAATAAAAATATCATCATTTGTATCCCTGTCATTACTTTTTAACAATTAATATGCGCTACACATAATGCATAAGAAAGATAGATTACAAGTAAAAAAATTAAATAAATATATATTCTTTTTAATCTTTCTATCTTTCGGCATTTTTTTTTCAATTGTAATAAATACATGCTTTATTTTCTAGTTGTGGGTTATTTCAAACAAATTGAAATAAAAAATATAGTAAACATTTATCATCATATTTTTTTAAATAACGTTTATTTTAGTCTATTTATTTATGTTATTTTCTAAAATTTAGTGGATGGGATATATGATGTCAATGGAATATTGATGCATCTAACTATTTCAATGAAATAAAGATCTCATATTGAGAATAATAAATAAATAAATCAATAAACAGGGAATTGAAAGTGATCAACAATTTACGACAAAGAAAATCATATTTTTTACATCATTAAATGTCTTTTCTTTGTTGTTATGTACTATTTAAAGGTTTAATTTCCAATAAATGCTATATGACTTAAATGCCTCAAATATGCAGTCAACTTTAGGTGTCATTATGTCACGTACCGATAAATTGGTATCGTGATGGCATAGAAGTAGGGATATCCTACCTCTATAAGTTTTAGATAAAAACGTGTATATGTAAACTGTAATGCAGAGAACTACCAATCATATGCATGACTCACACACATACTAAGGGCTCCATGCCCAT
>JAXCLQ010000010.1:4043121-4063520 GCA_035584115.1 Cedrela odorata | reverse complement strand
TTTTTTTAATGTTAATACATGACTTTTGGCTCCACCAAACTTAGTGTGTGAGAGTATGTCTGGATTGAAATATGGAAATTGCGTCTTACACCTTTATGGTGGGAGCCACCTCTAGAGTCCTCTATTCTGTTGATTTGAATATGAGAGCTACAAGCTACACCTTCGTAGTGGGAGCCATCTCCAGAGTCCCTATTCTATTTATTGGATTGGGAGCTGCAAGCTACACCTTGAGTAGTATTTTATAGAGTTCATAATTAATGTGATTACAGAATTATTCAGAGATATATTGCGATTGTGTTGAATCATGGTGTGCTTATAATTGTGATTTGATGTTGTGTTGCTTAAGGATGAGTACTATTGTTATGTAATGATTTGTGAGATTGTAGATTCATGAGTTGAAATGATAAGGATGTCGCAGAAGTATTAGATTACTATGTGTTATAAATTGTAACATGGGGCTATGGTATGTAAGAATAGATATTAATATTGCGAGTGACAATATATAAGTGATTTATTACGTTAAGTAAAAACGTGAACATAAGATGGTTACGTGAACCAAAGATTTGATATACATATGCTCGAAATCCCAATTAAATTGCCTGCATATGTTTTAACGACTGCTCATAAAGTTGATCATCACGATTATGGCCTATAGGCTTGTGACTAATTTGGTTAATAAAGTTGTTTTCAAGAATGATGATGAGGTGTTGGAATATTATAAATTTACAGAATATGGTTTGGACGATGATGGGCAAGAAAGAGATATTATAGATGAACATTGATTTTATAAATATGATTATTTGTTTCATGAATAAAGAGTAGGTGTTGTCACCATAGGAAAATATTACATGTGATGAAAATTTTAATTACATAACTTTACAATTTCACAGTGATTCAATTACAGAAAATTTCGAGTATAAGGCTAATACTATATTATGAGTTTTATTCATTTACAGAAAATTTAATTTAATGATTTAAATACTTTATTACATTAGCATCCACTCACTGAGTCTTTTTAGACTCACCCCCCTCCCTACTCTCCAGTTTTGCAGGAACAGAGATTTAGTATGCTATTTCAGCAACTCGAAGACACGAGCTGAGGAATGGGTCCATTGCAGTCACCAGGGTTGTTGGGTCCGTCATGTGTACAGAGTTATAATTTTATTTTGTTGTATTGAGATGTGTTGGAAACACTTGGGTGTACTATGATTTAAGTATTTAAGTTGTATATAGAATGAGGGGAGGCATATCGCCTCTTGTACTGCATAAGCATGTTTAGAAGTATGTTTTGCATTCATATATTGCATTGGTGTTTAGACAGATTAAATGAGGCTTAGGGTGATAGAGTGGTTCTGTCACTCGCTAGTAACATTCTTGGATTTGAGATGTCACAATGTTAGGAAACTTGATTAAGATTGTAATACAACTATTACAGGCTTCAACAAGTTTTGAACAATTTTCTACAACTAGAAAAATATTTCTAACTATTAAAAACTATGATATACAAGAGAAATTTTTTTTTCTTTTCTTTCTTCTTTTTTCTTTATAATTTCCTTAGAAAATGTCAAGGAAAATTTTTTTTCCTCTTTCTTAAAGTGACCGTATCTTCCTTTTTTTTTTTTTTTTCATTCTCTTAATATTTTTGTTTTATACTTACACATATATCAAAATACATAAATGAAAGCAAGCTTGACAATTATTCACGTCCCTCGACGAAATGCGTACATCCCTCAACGAAATCCATACATTACACGAAATTGATTGACAAATGAATTAAACACATACAAATCAGAAACACAACTAGAATTATATTGACAAAATGCCAACTAATTTTACTGCAACGCCACTGGATTCTTATAAGTCTTACGGTTATGTCCGTATTGTTTACAACTTTACGTCTTGCTAATTCTTCCCCAGCAGATGGTCTCCTTTATGTCCTACATCGTCTTGATTCTAGGCGTTGAACAGATGATAAGGTAACTAAAGAATGTAACTCATTGTGAACATTCTAGTATGATTAATAACCAATAGGGTGAATAGAATCTCCATAGGCCAAAAGAAGCATATCGGTACTGTAATATCGTGAACAAAGAGTACGATACTGGAACCTAACATGTCTGCATGCCGCAAGTGCATATGCACATGGGAGTTAATCCAACTAGAATTTTCTGCATGTATATGTCTTCGAGTTGAGGTCCACAGTCCCATCTCGTTCTTTGTCTTTTACCTAGAATTTATATTGATCGATAAGATAGACTGACATATTTCTTGCTGCCCGTATCCGTTTGCTAATTTTATTTTCAGCCCACTTCGTCAGTTCTGTCTCCATAAGCAAAGCTTTATTTCTCCTCTCATAGAACCATCGCTGTAATAAACTTCTCAAGTATTCCAATAGTAATGTTATGGGAAGTGTGAATGTATGACGTAAGATTGCATTTAAACATTATGCAATGTTAGTTGTCATAATGTTATACCTTCTGCTAGTAAAATGAGCTCGAGCCCATCTGTGACACTCAACCTCGTCCTTTACATATTTGGCGGCTTCAGGGCTAATGTGCTTAGCCTTAGAAATTAGTCGTTGAGGTCACTAATGAAATATGCCTTCATAGCCACAAAGTATGCCATCATAAATTTGTCGACTTCATTTTTTTTTATTGTCTTGAACTTTGAACGGATATTCCCTGCAACATGATATGCGCAAACCCCATGTGTTGCTTTAGGAAAGATAACTAGTATGGCTTTCTCAATGTTGGTATGTCTATCAGAAATGAAAACCAAGTCTTGTACTTCTCCAATTACACCTCATAATTTCTGCATAAGCCATGCCCACGAATCATTATTTTTATTATCCCTAGTTTTGAAAGCCAATGGAAAAATTTGATCATTTCCGTCTTTGCAAACTGCCACAAACAAGGTTCCACAAAATTTTTCGTTAAGAAATGTCCCATCAATTGCTATAACCGGTCTAATTGAAGATTGGAAGTCGTTAATACAGCTTCCAAGGAATATAAAAAAATACATTAATGATTATCATCGTCCTTCTATATATGAGTGACAGTGCTGTTGTTGCAACATTTAAGAACATGACAGTATATGGGTAGTAAATTGTACGAAGCAGTTGGGTCACTAGAAAGTAATGTTAGTGTTGCTTCTTTGGCACACCAAGCTTTTGAGTATGATACTAACACACCGTATTCGTTATGAATATTAGCTTATATATTTTTAGGTGTGTATATTCTGCTACAACCTATAAATTTATCTTTGATCAATTCACCGATAAGTTGGGAGCTTGCTTGACGATGTCTATTTGATAGTTGATCAGACATACCTGTATGTATTTGTTCAATTCGTCAAACCTGCTAGTAAGTATTTTCATACATCAATGTTGTCCGAAAATGCCATTTACATCCGTTATATTGGCATTTGGCTTCAAAACGACGTGATGTTGACTTATGAATTTGAAACTGAAAGTTCTATTTCATTGTAAGCAAATTCAAATCTTTGCGTAATTTTTTTTTGATTCATACAATTTTCCAACCACTATTTGACCATCATCAATACTAGAGAATGCATTATTTGAAAAAATAACAGGCGGAGGGATCGAAGGTATGAACTATAGCAGATCGTAAGTTAATGGACCAGCATCTTCGCATGTAAAAGAGGATGTCTGTTTATTGGGAGGTGACTGGAAATCGGTATTAAATGAAGGTGCAAAGAAAATGTCATTAGGGTTAATTTCTTGCTCATTAATCTGTTCAAAATAATCGTCAGTAGAATCTTCATTATACCAAATCGAGGAGTATTGTGCATTGACAACCAAGGCAGAGATTGTATCATTGACTTGGTTACTACTGATTGAAGAAGCAAATGAATTCTCAACATTAAACTGCAGTTAATAGGCAAAGAGCTGTATAACTTGAACATTGGGAGAATCTATTATTCTTATTCCTGAATCTCGATGCTCAAATGTAATAAAAAGTGGCGTAAAGCCTCCAAATGTTGAAACTTGACTATTCACATCAACTAAAAAAAAAAACCACATCTGTATCGTCATTCACATCACAAGGTCCCGAATGCCAAATAAATGATGACACGCAGTGTCTGTGCACAATCCTCATTTTAATATTAAATTCATTTGGACTTTTTCAACATACAAAATACAATTTATTAACGAGTTCTAGATAGTTTATATTCCTTTCTACTGTTATACCAAAACTGCACCCTCTATTATAAGTTTCTTTTCCGTTTGGTGAACTGTCCCATGTTCCTCCAGATATAATCATCAAATTAACTCATTCCATCTGTGTAAAAATAATATAATTGTTAGACATTCATTTTGAAAAATATATTTAAACACATACACATATGTATATAAGAGATATGTCGATGGAAATATGAAAATCGTCGAGATAAGAAACAAAATAGTCGAAGGATTCGTCGAGGAATGTATGAATTCAGTTCTGGATCCCTCGACGAAATTCATACATCACTCAATAAAATTTGTACATCCCTCGACTGTTTGTATACATCCCTTGATGAATTATGTAAGTTCTATACATCCTTTAAAATTATTGAGAGATGTATGAATTCAATTCTGGATCCCTCGACGAAATTCATAAATCCCTTGAGGGGTTGCATACATCCCTCGATAAATTATGTAAGTTTTATACATCTATTAAAGTCGTCGAGGGATGTATGAATTCAACTTTAAATCCCTCGATGATATGAAATCCTAAATCTATGCAATTATCGAAGGATGTACTGTTTACTCTCTTCCTCGATCAAGAATTTTTAAAAAGCATTAATAATATACTATTAATAAGTATCACGTAGAATATATGTATAAAAAAGTTGTATTAAACACATTTCTAAACTTTTTACAAACATAAATACAAGAAACAAATCATAAAAAAATTTACTTGTTATGAAAAATTTACTTCAAATGAATTCGATTGAACAAATACCAATCGACATCGTAATGTTTTTGACTATGATCTTTTTAAATTTGTTGTTAAAATCTTTGTGTGATCTTGTTAATTTATTTTAATAAAAATAAACAAAATAAAACCAAATTTGAATTTTCTTCCATTTTTATTTTAGGGAGATATACAACTAATAGTCAAAAATATTTTTACCCAAAATTATTAAAATTGGACTCTCATATAACATATTTGATTCGAGAACGTGCTACAAATGTAAATGGGAGTTCTTTTTGCGCTGTACAGGTCAAAAACCCAAACCCGAAATGGCGTCAATAGATTCTGATTCTCAGCCATTTATAGACATTTCAACCCTAACCCAATCGGAACTTCGATTTCTATCCTTCTGCTCCACCTCCGCCGTCGACCTGAACCGCCTCGACGACGTCGGAATACTAATCATTGATCTCTCCCTATTCAACGAAACTGCTGGCTCCCGCCGGCAAACCTTCTCTCGTCCCTCTACAACTCACCACCACCACCACCATCACCATCATCCTGTAATACACCGTATTCCAGGTCTACTTCCGTCATCTAAACATCCCGTCTCCTCTCTACCCCCTCATCTCGATCCTGGGCACCTCGAAAACCGTTCCAGTCTTAATTTCCTCAAACAATCCCTGCCTAGCACTAATTCCGGAGAAAACGAACGGGTTTTGAGAAAAAGAAAGCTGAAGACGAAGTGAAATCGTTAGAAGATAATTTGGAGATAGTGAATGAGAATGGGAGAGTGATCGATATTGTTGGTTTGGGTAACTTGGAGGAACCATTTGGTGAAGAGTTGAGGAGGAGAACTGAAGGAATGGGTGGGAATGAAGAGGAATTTAGGGTTTATGAGGGATTTGGGTGGACAATGGTGCGGTAGAAGGAAGAAAAGGAAGATTGTTGATGCCGATTTTCTTGGTGACCCTTTGCCTTTTGGATGGAAGCTTTTGTTTGGCCTTAGACGAGAGAGGTCCGCGCCTCCGTTTACTGCCGCAGATATATCAGGTTCTCTCTTGTTTGTCAATACTTTTTTGCCATGTTGATTAGAATAGTATGCTGTGTATGTTGCAAGGATGTTAATATTAGAGCTGCATAATAATTTGATTTTTTAAAAATTTGGTACCTAGAGTGTGCAATACTTAATTCATTTATCCTTTCGTGCACATTATTGTTATTCCAATTAAATTCCGTAGGATATCAAATCTTGCTTGCAGTAACACTTTAGTGAAGATATGGGCTAACTGTTCTTCTGTCTAGCAATAATCGACCATTGTTTCTTATTTGCTTATATTTCACTGCAATAGTGATACTTGATTGCTATATGATTTGCCCCACTATAGAAGACAAGATTTTCTCCACCACAATTGCTGATTTGCTATCACAAACAAATATTTGTAGCTTTATTTTGATTTTGTCCCATGTTGTCTAGAATTCATCTTAGCTAGATTGGTTGAGTTGGAGTAATTCTAGTTGCTACATATTCTGCTTCTCATGTTGATTGTGCAACACTTTATTGTTTGCTGGATTTCCAATTAGTTTTTTTTCCCAAAGCCTATGTGAATGTATAATCAGAGGTACTCTTCATGTCATCCACTGATCTATCTCAATCTCTACCATTGTAGCCATTTAATTTAGAATCATTGGTAGACTGTGACCAATTGCTGTAGTCTTTTGTTCCCTACAAGATTATGAGGATTCTTTTTATAGCTCAACAGTGGATTTTGAGTAGGATCTTGCTTAAATATTGATAGCAAACTTGTAACGTAGATAATATTTGGTCATGTGGAAGGCAAGTACATAGAATTCCAATAATGCTTTTTTAAAATGAAGCATTTGCCTTTTCTGGAACATCCTACTTTTTCAACTTCTCATTTGTGATAAGTGGTGTTGCTATTGACTTGCAGTTGTTTAGTTTGAATGTTTGAGCATATTTTCAATGTAATTTTTCTGCAACATCAAGATTCCATAGTCCTTTTAAAAAAAAATTATTATTATTATTATTATATCAATACCAAGAAGAAAAAGGAAAGAAAATAATGCATCAACCTGTTGTTTAAAATTTTTCTTCACATCTTGTTTGAAGTCATTTATCATCATTTTGGTGTGTCCAATGTAGATGAGGTCATCCACATATGGAGAGACAAGTATGATGTGTTCTTGTGTTGTAGTATAGAGTATTGGCTAACTTGTATTTTTCTTAATCTTCTAAAGTATTCACCAATCCTATACCAAGCTTGTGGAGCTTGTTTTAGCCTGTGCAATGCCTTTCTTAGTTTGACAACCTTACCATTTTCTCTAGAAATGAAGAAACCCTTGAGGTTGTTCCACACAAATTTCGTCTTCAAGGTTTCCATTCAGGCGTAGACTTCAAATCACGTTGATAGAGGCGCCGATGTCTTTTTATGTAGCAACAAGTGTGGCAGTAGATAATATTGTGTGCAAGCTATTAAAAAGAGCAAAAGTTTCATTGCAGTCGACTCCATATTGGTTTGAGTAGCCTTTTGTTATAATAAGCCTTGCACTGTGCCTTTGTATTGAACATTAAAAATTGACTACTGTAACTCCCAAGTTCAATTTTTTTTTTCCAATAATTTTTATATTTTGCATACTGCAACCTAGCCACTATTTCTATTGTTTGTTAAAGCAAATTAAGAGGTCAAGTGCAGCCATCATTGGATTAGTATTAGTGAAAAGAAGTCAAGAGATGTATGTATGTATAATTAACTTTAAGCGACTACTGAAGCTAAATTGAAAATGGCTTCTAAAACAGTTGTAACATAAAGTTTCCTAACAAAATTTCCAAGTCTTTTGAGCATTGAATTTTAAAACCTATAAATAGGTTCAAGTCATGGCAAATAAAATTGATATTCTGGCATAGAAGATCATTTAGGGAAAACTCATACTAAATCTCCCAAGTTCCAAACAGATAATAAGCTCCTTGTACTATCTCAACTTTCATCTCAATAGAATTTCTATTTATCATATTCTTTTTATTTCAAATTCTACATAGTTTTCTAGTTTCTTAAACCATTTAGAAAAAAAAGGTTTTTGTGATTTAACTAGACTTGTGCAAGGAGTATAGATTGAGCTTTTTGGTAATGGCTGTATGTTACTACATTGTTTTAGTCACAATTTATGAATGCTTTGCTTTATAAATGTGACATAATGGGTGACAAAGGAGGGTATCATATGAATCAGACTGAGTGAACGGGCAAAAAGTACTTTTAGATTTACCTAATTTTGTTTCAATACAAATATTAAAGAAAATAGTGCATACCTCTCTTGATTATACATAATCAATGGAGATATAAATCAATAATAGCAAGATAAAACATTAGGGCTACTTGAACTAGGTGTGAGAAATACAACCTTAAAAGAGTCTTAAAAGATAGCTTTACAATTGTAGAAGAATTGAAAAGACTTTTGATAATTTGTTTCTCTGATGTGAAGTTGCTTCAAGCTTGTGGGAAAGATTATGCAAAGAAGCAAAGATATCTTGCGCCATTCTGTGGTCTTGTGATTCATTGCTAATGGAGAATATTTGTACTTTTGGTAGAGAAGAAAAGCCTAGACTCTGTGGAGAGGTACAACATTGATGGCTTATGGGATATAGATACCTCTTTTTCTTCATCCGTCTTAATTGGGAGGTAGTTTTGGTAATCTAATTTTGTAGCCTTGCTCAATTCTACAGAGGGGTTGGTGGTTTTTGGGGGTTCAAAACAAATTTTTGGATCAGTTCGATTTGTTTCGTACTATCAGTTTGGATTGGTTTGCTCCAAACTCAACCCAACAGTTTTGTCTCAGTTTGGATTGGTTTGGTTTGTCTCCTACTATCGGTTTGATCCAAACTGAAACCAACGGTTTTGGATTAGTTTGGATTTTGGACCAAAACCAATCCAAACTGAATTTGCCCACTCTTGCTAATATCTTCATGGTTTATATTTTCTTCTATGGCCTTTTATCCTTGTTTCTACTTGGTTCTCTAATGTTTCTTTTTCTTTGAGATCTTCTAATAGTAATGGTGATCTATCATGATTAGGATCTATCAACATTAAGTATAAGTTTATTAGAGCCCCCGTTGATAACTCATTTAGAAAGTAATCTGGAGCTTAAAATAAATAATTCACCTTCAATGCCTGCCATCTATATTAAAAACTTTTATATTTCTTGACGTCTATACTAGAAATTTTTACTTGTAAACATCCATATTCTAATTTTTGTCAGTGAGATCATTTTATATTTACTTAAACGTGCACACCCAAGTAATGATACTTGCTCTTTTTCTTCAGCTTTGTGAAGTCTGAAATTAGTGCCATACTGGTTTGGGACATACTTGAAATTCAGTTTAAGGATGTGGAAATGAAGTCCTAAATACAAAGTTTCTGTAAATACGTATTTTGGAAATGCATTGTTTGAGTTGTAAAGCTAGTTTGCGTAGTTTTGAGTTCTCTCATTGAGGAGCAATGCTTGGCATGTTTTTCTCTGTTTTGATGCTGAGTCATTAGCTGGTGTATCAATCAGAAAAATTGTTAAGGAACCAACTGTGGTGGCTGTGCCCACCAAGTATCTGAAGACTCTTATCTCAACTGAAGAGTTCTCACATCTGTTTGACTTGATAGTTATTTTTGTGTGCTTGTTTTCTTTTCCAGTTTTGTTTTGTGAGATTACAAGTTATACATTGTTCTCTCTCTAAACTCCTCTTATTGACTTTTTTCCAGCCCTGGTGGACAACATTTTGTTTCCTGCAAGGAAGTTTCTGGATATCTGCAATCCTATTTTGGACTTCATGATTCACACCAGGCAATAGAACATGGTGGTGATAATATTCTGCATGTATACAGAGTGGCTTTTGGATGTGTAAGTAAATTACTGTGAAGCAGTTATTTCAGTCTTATTCCGTACCATTCATTTGGTACTCAACAGCATGTAGGTATTACCCCAAAGGAGAATAATCAAAGGCAGTCTAATGAACAGTTGAAGGAAGTTACATTACTGGGAATTGACAATCTTGCAGAGGTTCAAATATGTGACCTTTTCGAGTGCCTTAAATGTGACACGAAATTTGATGTGAAGGATAACTATTTGCAGCACCTTCTGTCATTTCACCTGAGGACTACTAGCAGGTACAGATTTGGTTCTTCAGTTGGGGATGGTGTGATGATTAAAGATGCAAAATTTGAATGCCAGTTCTGTCACAAGGTATTTCATGAAAGACGTCGATACAATGGCCATGTAGATATTCATGTGAGGAATTATGTGCAGGGTATAGAACCTCCTGGTCTGTCAATAATACTTCACAACAAAACCGAGTGTTCTAATAGGGACGAATTTCCTACTAAGGACGAGTTTCCTACTAGGATCTCTAGAATGAATGCTTTGATTGAAATTGCTGAGAGTTCTATTCTTGAAACTTCCTCTGCTAGATCTAATGGTGAACCTCATGGTGGTCTGGTACTGAAACCTAATTTGGTTTCTAAGTCTGGACTTCCTGCTTCTGCATCTGACCGTGAACTGACCTCTGACTCTGCTTCCACTGAACCTGAAGTAGATGATGGCATGATAGACACAAATTTGGATCAAGAGCCATATCGGCAACATAATGAGCATATGATCACCAATGAAAAAATGGAGACAGTTGATGATGCTAGCAATCTTATGGATGTTAAGATAGATTCCTGTGTGGATCCTGAGGCTGTCTTTACCTGCTGATGATCGAAATGGTTATACACATGAAACTTCTGATGAAAAAGGTGGTCTGGCATTCATCATTGATGAAATTGACAAGTCCAGCATTTAGCTTGAAAGTGGTTTTGAAATCCACTCTCATAGTCCATCGATTAATTGGAAAGTTTGTTCTCTTGAGACAAATGTGAATGTTTTGGAAGCAACAATGTGGGACCAGCAAATGATAAAGTACCAGTAACAATTTTACAAAATTTGAAAGAAAATATACCCCAGTATGGAGTTTCTGAGTCCTCGATGTTCGTGTTGGAACCATCACATGTTTTTCCTCCTAATGCTCTCCCATGTAACGTATTGGAAAATTCTTAATTTTTCTTTTTAGTTATTTTCTTGGTTTATCATGAATTGAGTTTAAATCACTTTCACCATCTGATTCTTCTAATGCTTCTGAGAAATACTCATTACATCTCAGCATTTATAAAGCTGGATCTGGATCCTCTAGGGTTCCATGTGAAATTGTGGGTTTTGTTTATCTCAGCCATTGATGACAAATATTCTTAAGAAAATTGCCACAATACCCATCAATTTTGGAGGAATTTCAAAGGTACCATATAATTTTGAAAATGTTGTCGCAGAATGACGAACTCCCTTAGCTTTATCCTTAACTCCATCTTTCTTTTTCGTCAGCATAGGAATATGACATTAGTTATCTGGAGATGAAACCCAGTTGGTTTCCTTGCATGCGTTTTTTTATTAATGATTGGCTCTCTTCTATAGGCAATTTAGAGAGAAAGCAAAATAGTATCTGTAAATTACGAGTAACTTGTTTATGATGAGTGATTGCATAATTCTTTGTGATCCAAAAGATTATTTGTACCTTTCTGAAAATAGTTTTTATGTTTCTTTTTTGTTAATCGACAGGGTTCTGGGGTTGAACAGAAGCATAGTAGTGTAGCAGGATTTGAGGAATTGAGGTTGGATGAAATAGAACAATTGAAATATAGCTTTAGGAGTGGACAAGAATCCATTTCTCTGTCAGAAGTGGCAGTTGAGATGACAAATAATGCAGGAATTGCAGGGTCATTACATGGTGGTGGTGGTTCAGTAGTTCAGTTTGAATCAGAAGCACAAGTGATTTTAAATGTGATTAATTGTGTATGGTGTGGAGTGGAATTTAGGCATGATCCTGAGACTGTTGATTCGAAGATGATACAATCAGAATCAGATTCAGATTCAGTTGGTTTCATATGTCCAACCTGCAAGGACAAAGGCCAAAATCTCTGGTCAATTTGATGGAATGGCATTGGTTCATGTTTCATGAAAATTTACGATATAGTAGTCTTTTATTCTACTTGTAGAAAATACTATACTAATTGAGAATGTATCTCCTTGTTTAATAGTTCTTTCTCATTAATTAGTTTATTTGTCTGCTGCTTTTCCTTGTCAAAATTCAGAGGAAGAGTGGCAAATCCCATATCGGATGTTACTTTGTACTACCCAATTTTAAACAAATAAATAGAATATGTCACTTTTATTTGTTGATAAGAGAACAACGTGTTGTATTCATTTGGGTTGAGATTCCTAACAATGGCATTTTCTTAAATAATATTTAAAAGCAAGCGTCTAACTTTTTCTTTTCCTGCAGCTGATACATGCATTCATTATTTGGGGTTCGTGGAATTTTGGGTGTATTACTTCAAATTGATAGAACCCAGACGCCAGGCCGTCCTTTATTATTATAGTATATTGAAAATAATATATAAAATGCTCTGCGTATTCCCAAAAAAAAAAAAAAAAAAAAGGAAAAAGGGCAGCTTCAGTGAATCTGATCCATTCCTTGCCACTCCATTAAAGGTGGGCATTTGATTCCTATCACAAAGTTATTTTCAAGAATAAAGACGTGAGAAAAGAACAATCCCATGTATTGCATATATATATATATATATATTGTATATTATATATATAGCATATTAAATAAAAACAAATAAATTATATAAAATATGTCACGTTTAATTTATATAAATTTTGTATTCATAGCATTATTAATTAAAGGGGCTATTAAAATTAAATCTTGTTGGTAATTACTATATTTTAGCTTAATTTTAAACAAATATATCGAAATATACTAAATAATCTTAATTAGTTTTATTTGACAATTAATTCAGTTTTTACTTAATTAGTTTGTTGTGAATCATCTTCCTTCTCACGTTTTGTTTCTGTTTCTGTTTTTGTATCTTATTTCCAATGAGAATGTCATGTCATCGCTTTTTAGACACGTGGATTACATTATATTTACTTAACCTTTAGGTTAAAGAAAAGCGAAGAATAAGTTGAAAGTTGTATCTGACATAAAATGAAAAATGAAAATTCAATCAAAGCTCCCGTATATATATATATATATATATATATATATATGCATGCTTGTGTCCTTATATGTACAATAAAAATGGACACTAATAAAATTATGTGCGAGCACTGCCGGCAACGATTATGGGTGAAAACAAGTGAAACGAAAGTGATGTGTCCTGGATGCAATCTCGAATCCAGGACGAAGAACCAACAAAATTCAAGCTCAAAAATAATTGAGAAATGCTCACTAGGAGGCTTTAGGAAGAAATTTACTAGAAACATTCAAAGTCCGAAGAAATTTTCTCTGAATTGTAAGCCCTCCCCATTTCAATATTCATCAGCTTCTCCTTCACGGCCGAAGAAGCGTGCAGTGCTTTGCGGAGTCAGCTACAAGAAAGGCAAGTTCAGGCTTAAGGGGACTATCAATGATGTTTATAACATCAGGGATATGTTGATTCATTCCTTTGGGTTTAAGATTGAAAATATTCTTGTGCTCACAGGTACGTGTAATTTTTACAAGTTTATTGTTGACAGACAGAGAATATATATATATATATATATATATGCATAATAGATGATATGCTAGATTCTTAAGAGATAAGAAAGCTCATGTAGTTATACTCTCTTAGTTATTCCCTAACGTTAATATTTAGTAATATTTAACGATTTTAACTCTGATAATGAATTCAATTACCTCCCAGCTTTTTAACATCATGGAGGGAGGTAATCACGTATTTTTAAAATATTAAGGAAAAAAAAAAAAAAAAAAGTAAAGTAGGTATTATGACAAAAAGCAAGGGCCAAACTGACATTTTTCCATAGGATACTACCAATTTATCATAAAAAAGAAAAATTCCATTTAGATTACCGTTAACAAATTTAAAAAAAAAAAAAATTTTAAAAAAATGAAATTAATATTGCAGAAGAGGAAGAAGAAGAAATTCACATTCCAACTAGGAAGAACATTGAGAAGGCATTGCAGTGGCTTGTGAGAGATTGCCAACGAGATGATTCACTTGTGTTCTACTTCTCAGGACATGGATTAAGGCAACCGGATTTCAACCGCGATGAAATTGATGGGTTTGATGAAACAATTTGTCCTGTTGATTTTCTTAAAGAAGGAATGATTCTTGATAATGATATTAACTCTGTACTAGTTAAGCCACTTAAACAGGGCGTTACGCTTCATGCGATTGTTGATGCTTGTCATAGCGGAACTATTCTTGATTTAGAGTATGTTTACGACAGAGACAAGTAAGTTGATTTTCATGGAGACTGTTGTGTCCTGTAACTAAATTTTTATTTTTTATTTTTGGCTGGAATTGTTATTTTAATTATTTGGTTTATTGTACAGAAGGAACTGGCAGGATAACAAACCTCCCTCTGGCGTTAGCAAAGCCACAATGGGTGGCTTAGCAATATGCCTCAGCGCGTGTGAGGATAATCAACTCGCTGCTGATACCTCTGTATGTCTTTCACTCAATCTCATTACTTTGTAACCAATTTTATATTTTCATGATTGCGTAGACTAAAAGATAAAAAAGAATTAGAATTTTTATATTTGGAATAACTTGGTTCATCGAAATATTATAAATGTGCAGGCATTTACAGGAAAGACAATGAACGGTGCTTTGACCTTTATTCTAACGCAAATCGCCAAGGAACGTCCAGGATTATCATATGGGCAGTTGCTTGAAATGATTTATGAGAAAATTGAAGAAGTTAAGAAAACTGATTGCCTTATGAACACAAATATTTTAAAGAGATTTTTTAACGACAGGTTACCACAGGTAAGCTTGCTTGCTTCTCTCATTAATTAATCAAGTTACAATCCGTTGTTTCCCTATACAAGTCTTGTTAAAATGTTAAATGTAACACCAAGCATTCATTTCATTTCATTTTTAGTCCAGTACATGTTAATATATAATTTATATATCATTAAACTATTTCATTTTTAATTCATTAATCTTTAATGATTTCTTTAAAACATTAAAATAGTGTTATTTATTTTACGTATTTATTGTTTGCAGAAACCTCAACTTTCATCTTCGGTAGAGTTTGATGTTTACAAGGAGCACTTCATAATTTAATGGTTGATGCATGCCCGATGAATTTCTCAATAAACCGCCATGTGTGATTGGAGGTACAATATATTTGCACCATCATTTTGTTTTTGTTTAACTAATAAATATTGTTATTGAAATAAGTTCTTCCCAATAATATCATTGCTATGATATGATTGATATCCATATAATTTCTTCTTTCTTCTCTTTTGTTCACTTTATTAATTGATGCGTTGTTTCATAGCTTACTTGGCAATTTTTTTTTTTTTTTTTTTTTTTACGTATCTACTTATCCATTTTTTATATTATAATATCATTAACACTTTTAAAAAATATATTTATTTTTTCCTTTTTTCTTAAATTATTATCACCTCACTATTCTATCTTTGACGATTTTACGATGGGATACAATATGTATTAAACTGTAAGTGGTGTCACATTGAACTATAATGATGTTACTTTCATACATAAATTTGTAAATAAAATACAGAGAATTATTTGTATATCCTTACATATTAAAAAATGTTATTACTAACAATTATAACTCTAAAATTAGTAAAAATTACAAAATTGATATAAACTAAATTATAAATAAATGAATAATGAAACCACCACACTCAATAAAATCTTGATAAATTAATAATTTTGATTAAATAATAAAATTTTTCGGTTTCGACTTGGGTCAATGTAATAAATTAATAATCTCACTAAATGCATAAAATAATAATTTTTTTTTTCAAATCAATTTTTTTTCAAATCCTTTAGGGCCCTATAAAAATATAAATTTATAATAAATCAAATACAAAAAAATAATAATAACATATAAAATTTAAAATATTATGGAGTTTTTTTTTTTTTTTTTAAAATTTCAATTTTCTCAATTTAACTCTTATTGAAAATATGCATCTAAAGTTTGTTTTTTTCTTTCTTCCTAAATTGAACTCAACCTTGTTCTAGATTCCATCTTGCAAAGCATGCACTACATTTGGTATTTTTTTTTTCTTGTTGTAGAAACTAGTTATTTAAGGTTACAGTTGCTTAAAAGGTCTCTTTTGCGAAAATATTTAGTAAAACACAACTGTCGTCTGAATCATGATCATCATGATCATCATGATCAGTTGACGTATCCATTACCCCTTGAATAAAAATCTCTTCATCAGTAGGAGATTCTGTCACTGTATTATTTCCTCTAGGATAATTCAAAAGGTATTCAATATCCATTGTATTTTTTTATAGCGTAGACAAGAAATAGCTTCATAAGATGACACAAGTAATTAAAATATAAAAATCTTCTTAAATTAATAAATATTTATTTATCAATAAATTAATAATTATTTATTTATTAAATAACCTCACTAAAATAATATATTTTTTTAATCTCAACAATATTATTTTATGGAGGTTTTACTGTAACAGCCGCACCATTGTCATCATTGTTGATTACCATCATTCAACTACCATCGTTCATTGACAAAAGACCACGTACAAACTCTAATTATACAGGTTGTATAACATTGTGGTATCACCGAAGTTAGAGTAATAAGATAATAATAGTTGTTGGAGATATGCTTTAAAATCAATCGTGTTATACGGTTCAGGAATATCATCTTTATGTATATATAAATATGTAATTAATTGTAAACTTATTTATGATTAATAAAATAACTTTTATATCATTTTGCATGTATAGTTGTTGATATATATTGTACATATAAAATACAAAATGAAATTTTGTGATATATTATGATGTCAAGACTCTATCTGCAAAGAGTTGTAGATATGAGTACAAAGTCTTAATTTAAATACATTCGAATCAGTTCTTGGTTGAGATGATGTAATATGGGACTATGATATTACCTGATTGGTATATTTAATACTGTCAAGGATTAGTATTGGATGCTAATAGTTGGGTGACGAGTCTCATGTCACAAGAACATAAACATAGGTATTGCGTTTGAGAACATGTTACTGAACGTAACCAAATATGACAAATCACATGAGTGATTATCTATAGTCAATGATATGTCACACAGTTGTACTACTGTACTACTAGTCCCTTGACCTGAGATGTCACGGCTACCCTTCGCACTTAGACATATCATTTACTTGTGTATATCGCACTGGGCTAGTCACGCTTGGTAAAAGAAGTTTGCTGGCAATGTGTTTAGGTGTACGAGGATAGGTGATAGCCAACATGGAATCTGCTGGCCCAGATATTGGAGCTTGAGATCTTAGGTAGAACATCATACGTAGGAATAAAGTTTTTGGCCAAAGTATGTATATCTGAAAATGTATTTCACGGATATATGAATCCTGTATATGATTAAGGTTCGAATCCTATGATTGAGTTAGGGGTTTGATGATTCCATGACCCGTATTCGATTGGGAGTCAACAGTAGAGAGACTTTACTACATGCACGTACGACTATATGAATTCATTAGTGTCTAGGGTCATAACATCTGCTAGAGGTTGGTCATGATCATTAAAAATTTTGGATACAAAGAGTTATACCTAAGTGATACGAAGGAGTTTGTATCTACCCATGTCCAATTCATAGTAAACCCAAGGGTCACACACAATTGGTTACTGGATGATGATGACATTTACTACTATATAATAATCATTGATTTATTAATGATATTGTTTCGATATTTTGATCGGGTAGTAATTTGATTCTTTATTATAAATAATATATTTTTCAGTAAGGACGAGTTAGCACTCGTAAGCGTGAGAAATGTTTCGGTTAATTATGGAATAATGTAAATATGATTTAAGGATATTAAATTATTATATATTGATATAATACTTTAATATTGATTAAAGTAATATTAAAATATCAATGAGAATGATTATTAATATAAATGTATACATTAAAGTAATATATATATATATATATAATATAATAATCATTACATATATATATTATTAAAGTAATAAAATATGTATAAGATATATATATATATATATAATTATATAAATATCTAATACTTTTTCTCTTCTTCTCTCAAATTGACACATACTTTTATTTATTTGATAAATGATAAGTTGGCAAGTGGGCAATTTGGATTGCTATAAATATAAGTAAAAGACTTAAGTGTCAAGTCTAGCTGATGAATTTTTGTATTGGATGCAAAAATCTTCTTCAATTGACAACATCATTTTCTTCTCTATAATTTCCTTTGAGAAGGATTTTGTGTGTACGCTTGGTTGTGAACTAAAAATAGAAGGAAGAAGAAAGAGAGACTAGAGAGAGAAAGCTATGGTTTTGGCTTGGTGAAGCTAAAAGTGATCCAATAATGAAGCCAGAACCACGGTCATCAACACCGACGTGTGTGGACCTGAGGAGGCAAGCGGAAGAGTTCATTTGCCGTTCTGATTTGCTAAGGAAAGAAGTAAGACTTCTTGACTTTGCATTCTATGTTTATATTAAAAAAAGTTTTAAATACCAACATATGCATATGTACATGTCTAGATCCAAAGGGAAGCTTTTCCGCATGTCCGTGTGACGGGCATTGCCTCCCCAGCGGTGTTGGTACGCTCGGGAATTGATCCTGCGCATCGCGTTTCTGCTACAAGTGAAATAGTGTATGGTTTTCTGACTTGTTTCCTTCAAATGGTATCAGAGCACTGTCAACATGTGTATGTGTTTGTGTTTTGAAAATAAGTGATGGGATGTTGATATATGTTCATATGTATGTTTGTTGTGGCTTAGATAATGAATGAAGTTGTTTTAGGTTGATTTGATGTGTTTTGGAAATATTGAAAATCAATAAAAGAACAGAGTATCGTTTTGGATACATTGAGTATCGATACATTTGTGAAAAGAATCGATACTTGGAGCAAAAAGATGATTCCAGATTACCAAGTATCGATATATTTGATGCGAGTATCGGCACTTTTGTGAAAAGTATTGATACCTGTAGTGAAAGTATCGATACTTGAGTTCCAGTATTGATACTTACCATCGTAACGGAAGTGAGTGTTGGCACTTTAAGAAAGTATCGACACTTGCTAGTTGAGAGTATCGATACTATGAATAGAAGGTTGATACTGGTGAATTCAATGGAAAGTGTCGATACTTTGAGAAAAGTATCGATACTTCCCAAATAAAATAAGAAAGTGGCAAGTATCGATACCTTTGAGTAAGGTATCGACACTTGTTGCTTACAAAAGGCCAGGTATCGATCCCTTTGAAGAAAGGATCGATACTTATGTCTAAAGGGATGATTGGATCGATACCCTACAGGAACAATTTTGATCTATTCTTGTTCACTGTTCTTAAAAAAAAAAAAAGATAAGCATTTTTAATTTTTTAATTTTTTCTTCATTCATATATTATTACGAAATATCAAGATATTTTAATAGCCACAATTTTCACAAGTACTATTTTAAATAGTAAATTTTTTGTTACCAAAAATTTAGTTTATTGAAATTAAAATTTTCAGACTTGAAATTATTTTAATTGAACAGAAAAATAATACTTTGAATTAAAATGTAATTGAATGGTGATTCTAATTAATTTTGATTTAACTAAGAATTAATATAATTCTAGTAGGAGTAAACATATGAACATAAAATCAACAAATTGATATAGTATCAATTAATATCTCTTTACAATAAATTAATTTGTTAATTTATTAAAATTGATTTGATTAATAAGTAATGTAAAGAATTTAAAATTAATATCATTGGATGATGTAGATTTTAAATTCCATTACTAAACAATATATGTATGCATACTGATGTATATATTAAATGAGACCTAAAATTAAAATCTCCCTCATATAATATTAAGTTCAATCCTTCCAATGCAGTCAATAGTTATTGTCATCTTTGATCGGGTAACCCAATATCTATTAGGTGAGGGTTCTATACGGGGTGTCGTAGTCTACTTGACCTGTTTCTTAATGGGAGTCTTTGGCTTCCAATATCTGTTGGGTGAGGGGTTTGATTTCATTCCTATTCAAAAAAAGGCGTTGGGTTTAACTTAACTAGGTTAAGGCACCAATATCTGTTAGGTGAGGTGTCTCTTCTTAGAGGAAGATTGATCATGTCTTGTAAAGAGTTACAAACAAAAATGAGTTTCTGACTCATTGAGCTTGCTTAACCAATATCTGTTAGGTGAGGTTTGTGAGCTTGATGAGAATATGATCACCTATGAAAACCTATAATTAGATTATAGTTTTCTCATTGAGGGAGTATGAGATATAATTGAAGTAGTGGGAGAACTATTTAGTTTAAAGTCTAGAACTAAATAGTATGATATATACAATAATACATTTTGATGTATTTTCATTTTCTACAGATCTTTTTTCTAGTGGGAGAATAATGAGTAACCCT
>JAXCLQ010000010.1:4013509-4043021 GCA_035584115.1 Cedrela odorata | reverse complement strand
TATATATATATATATATATTATATTGATAATGTATTAATATATTAATGTATTAATGTATATATGTGTATTAAAGGAAAGCATGCATTTGATTAAAGAATGCATATTGCCGACTTAATCAACCATGACTTATTCTTTCATTAATTTCTTTGTGATATTTTGTAAATGCAAGTGGGCTGATTCATGAGTGTAGAAGTTGGTGAAAAGATTTGTTTAACAAAGAAAGCTTAAGGGTTAATTTTTCATATACATATATATAGATATACACACAGAATACGAGTCAAGTTTTTTTCTTCTCTATTTTTTTCGTTTCTCTTCTGTGTTTTGGAGAAACCACGAGCCGCTTTCTCTTATTCAACTGAGAGCAACTTGGTGAAGCAAAGCTTGGTGTAGTGTTTTAGTTATGAACCAGGACAAGAACCAGAAGAGAGACGAAGAGAAAGGCTAGAGAGAGAGAGTTTGGTAAGCTTTGTGAAGCTTAAACCAAAGCTCAAAGATCCCAACCAAGCCGAAACCAGCATCCTCAACACCGATGTGTGTGGACACCCAAGGAAGCAAAGTAGTTGCTGTTTTAGATTGCAAGGCTAAAGGTTAATTTTTCTTTGTTTTGTTTTTGAAATAGAGCATGGTTTTGTAAGCTGAAATATGCATGTACACATGTCAATATCGATTGGGAGCTTATTTTGTAGATTTATGTAGATAGCCATGGCTCCCCTGCAGTGGTTGCGCACCCGAAAGTCTATTTCGTGCTTCGCGCTTCCGCTACTCAAAAAAACAAAGCATACTCAAGCTCACTGTTTCGTTCAGTTGGGTGTTAGACACTGCTTGGCTTTCTCACATTTATAATATGATGTAATGTCTAAAGGTAAGTAGACATCTAAGGAAAGAGGAGATACAACTACTTGTTAGCAATGGAGATTTTATTGATGTAGTAGTTATAGGCACTTATGCAATAAATCTCTTATTTGGTTGTACTTTATTTTTAAATGACAGTTATTTTGTGCCAGCACTTGTTAGACAAATAATAACCTTATCTATACTTGACAGAGAAGATATTTTGTAAATATTCAGAATATTTCCTTATATTTGTATAATAAAAATAATATTTTGTTTACTACATGTCTTTTGGTGAATGATCATTGTATATTAGACACAACTAGACATATCATAAATGTACAGGTGAATAAAAGAAAAATATGAAAAAGTAATATAGAACTTTGGCATATGAGATTAGGTCATATTGGTATACAACGGCTGACAACAACGGTTAAAGATGGTTCGATATATGATCTAACATAGAACCTTATCCTATTTTTGAAGCCTATAACCAAGGGAAGATGACCAAATCTCCTTTTACTAGCGGTAGTCACAGGGCTAATGATTTATTTAAACTTATACATAGTGATGTATGTTGGCCAATAAATCACATAGCGCATAGTGGTTTTCAATACTTTATAACCTTTGTCAATTATATGTCATGATATGGTTATGTATTCTTAATGAAACACAAATCGAGGACTTTTAAAAGTTCTAAGAATTTCGTTTTGAAGTAGTAAAGCAAACCAAAAAATTCATCAAATGCCTTAGATCTAATCAAGATGGTGAATACCTAAGCATTAAGTTAGTTTACTATTTAAAAGAGAATAGGGTTCTTTCTCTACTAAGTCCTCCTGGTACTCCACAACACAATGGAGTATCAAAAAGAAGGAATTAAACTATATTAGATTTTATTCGATCTATGTTGAGTTATGCTAACCTTTCTTACTCCGTTTAAAGTTATGCTCTTGATACTATTATTCATCTGTTAAATAGGGTTCCCTTAAAAGCTATTTCTATGACTTTATATAAGTTATGGGTTGGTAGAAAACCAAGTCTTAACTATGTTAGGATTTGAAGCTGCCCCACTTATGAAAAAATTACACAATGAGATAAACTTACACCAAAAGGGTATAAGTATAAGTTTATTAGATATCCCGAAAATTCAATGGGATATTATTTCTACAATCGAAAAAAACGAAATGTGTTCATTACCATAATGCCACTTTTCTAGCAAATCAGTTTATTTAAGAAGGTAGAGATGGTAGACATATTGGTTTAGATGAGGTTAATAAGAAAAATGATAAACCTATATTAGAACCTCATGTTAAATTAAATAAAGGATCTTCTGCACAATTTTCTTATAGGTTATGTAAAATATCAAAACCACCTAAAAGGTATAGTGTCATACTTGATAGCAGTCTTAGTATTTTCTTATTAGAGGAAAAGAATCATATAACCTATAAGGAAGCCATGTTAAATATGGATTCGGGAAAATGGTCGTTAATCATGTATGGGACTTAGTTAACATTCCTAAAGGAATTGATTCTATTAGTTGTAAATGGGTTGTCAAAAGAAAGTATAGGCCTGATGGAAAGGTCGAGACCTTTCAGGCTGATTGGTAGAAAAAAGATATACTCAAAAGCCTAACATAGACTTTGAGGAAACTTTTTCACCAACTATAATGTTGAAATCAATTAGAATTCTAATAGCTATAGTTGCACACCATGATTATAAAATTTGGCAAATAGATGTAAAAATAGATTTCCAAAATGGATATCTTGATGAAGAAACAAATATGAAGCAAGCTGAAGGTTTTGCATCTGGAGAAAATTCAAACATGGTATGTAAACTAAAGAATTTCATTTATGGACTTAAGCAAGTTTCTTGAAGTTGTAATCTTCATTTTGATGAAGTGATCAGACAATCTAGAGCATGACTATTTTTTTAGTGCTACATGTTGATTATTACCTTAATGATATAGGTAAGTTACAATCTATAAAGAGTTACTTATGCAAGAATTTCTCCATGAAAGACTTAGGAGAAGCCTCATACATACTAGGTATAAAGCTTTATAGAGATAAAGCTAGAAGGCTTATTGGACTCTCCCAATCTTTCTATGTAGATAATATCCTAGAAAGACATAATTTCAATAATGCAAAGACTGTAAATGTACCTTTTAGATATGGTATACATCTCTTTAGGAAAATGAGTCCTAAAACTGAAGATGAGAGATTTAAAATGTCTAAAATACCTTAGGCTTCGAGCATAGGTAGTATTATATATGTCATGTTATATACAAAACCTGATATCAGTTTGGTTGTAAGTGTTACATGATGATATCAATCTAATACAGGTAATGACTATTAGGCTGTAGTGAAATATATCTTCAAGTATCTTAAAGGTACTAAGGATAAGTTCCTAATTTACAAAGAAAATGACTTGTTGGTGCGAGGATATATAGATTCAGATTTTCAATATGATATTGACCATAGAAAGTCTATGTCAAGATTTGTTTTTACCCTCAACAGTGCTGCAGTGAGTTAGAAAAGTTCTAAATAAGGTTCAACTGCAAATTCAACTACTGAAGCGGAATATATAGCAACTTTTGAAGCTAAAAAGAAGGTCGTATGGATTAGAAACTTCAACTTTAAGTTAAGAGTTGTTCCAAGTGTTATGGACATGATTCCTTTATATTGCGACAACAATGAAGCCATTGCACAGGCAAAGGAGCATAGGGAATACCAAAAATCTAAATAGGTGTAATGCAAGTACTACATAATTATAGAGATAAAAGCTCAAAAAGATATAGAAGTTTGTAAAGTAATTACTTTAGACAATGTAACATACCCACTCAATAAGGCCGTACCTCCTAAATTATTTTATAAAAATATAAAATAATTTAGGAGGTTTAGATACCATTGAGATTGGCACTAGTGCAAGTAGAAAATTGTTAGAGTTAGTACTCTAGTACCAATCTCTTTTGTATGAATTTTTTATTATTTATACAAGTTTATATATTTTAGAGTTCTTTTATACTTATATGGTATTTAGGTTTGTCTTTTACATTACTTATTGGTAATTTGAATTTATTCAAATTGATGAATGTAATTAACAAAAACCTAAAAAAATATTTATTATAGTGAACATGGTAACAAGAGTTGTTACATTGAGACAACTTTTCTATATAGTATATTCCCAAAATGATTCCTAGATATAAGTTTACTAACATAAGTTAGTTAATATACCAAATAAACTAGCACATTTGATGTATTTTGATATATTCAGATGGTTCATCTTAATGAACTATAAGTTTGAGGAAGCTTGTATATAGAATTGGTTTACTGAATTGCCTCACCAAAGACTCCTGATAGACATTTCACAAAATAGTCAATAGGATCGCTTTCAAAGTTAAGTAGGCATATATGGTTTGTTGACTTGAGATGCAATGATGATTTTGTGTATAATCTTCTATTCTCAGTACTCATACATGTCATAAGCCTTTCATGGTCTGATCTTCGAATGCTTATTAAGAATAGACTAACACACATGCTTATTGAGAACAGACTAACACACATAGAGGTTGGTGTGTAATCAATAAACGATCTGTTACTCTATGTGGTTGGGGTGAATATCCTGTGATCTTTCTAATTATACTGCATTCAATCTCTTATCAGAGTAGTCATTAGAAATGAGTTTCTAATGTTCAAGATACAATTAAGAAGGAATTTATAATATTATCTACATAGTGTGAATCTAAAGTGAAAGTAAAGTTGAGTGCAATATAAACTTAATGGTATATTATGCGTCTACATACTTAGCTAGGATATTAGATGATAGAATAAGTATCTAAAGATTTAAAATAAGAGTTTGTCTAATTTGTGAAAAATGATTGATTTTGCGCAGGTTTTGTATAATAGGCATATCTCTCAATCTAGAGATCCATTGATGCAATTCTTAGATCACTAAATATTAGACTTATCCTTTCACAATATTGTAATACAAAGGTCAGACTAGTTCAAATGTTTATGTGATCAAAAATAGGCTTCAACAAAACTGAAATGCAGCCATAGTCCAGCCTGACATGCCTCAGTATTTGGGCCTTATCTCCCAATACCAACCCTAAATATGGTGAATAAAGACGTTACAGAAATGTAAGACAAATAAATACAGCCTTTTGGTTTTGGTCAAAGCTGTATTATAAATATATCACCGATGAATTAGCCAACAAAGTCAAATGTGTGTGAAAGAAAGTCTTATAACAGTTACCTGACCTTAGCTAACTTCTTTGATATTTATTCTTTGTGTTTTCTTATAAATCGATACTTGTATTAGATATCAAAGGGAGTTGGTATCTTTTAACATCTTAATTTCTTTATCCTATCTCTTTTCCTTACAATGTATTTCTAAATTTGTAAGTAGCACTAAGGTGAAACTTTGATGAGTTTACAGTTTTCATTTCTTTATCCTTTGAGCTATTCTTCAATATAAAATCTTTCAATTGAGTAAATTCTACTTCTCAAAGATATTTTGATTTGTTAGAGAGTTTGATTCATTGTTAACAAACGATACATTGAATATTTGTTAGGTAAGTTATAATTTTTCACAAATCAATTTAAAGGTTATTCTTTTATATTTTTTTACCTTTTTCTTAAAAAGGTATTTTAATGTGCATAAATATTTCATTTTCCAATTAAGATCACTCTTTAGTTGATTCTTAATTGAGTTATTACAAATTATCAAAAATGATTTCACAAATTTCTTAAAAATTGATCTCAATGCCATACTATTTAATAATATTGAAATTTCATTATTATAACCAACTCATCAACACAATTTTCATACACACATGGATAATTGGACTTGTAGTAGACTTACACTTAAACTCCCGAATTTTTATTACTTAAGACAACTATACTTGAGTGTACAACCTTAAAGTTGTACCAAGTTTTTTGTGCCATTGCCGGGGAATTACAGTCTATATATAGCTTGCTTGTTCTTATTTCTTTTCTTAACTCTAACTAGTTATTGTTTATTTATTTTACTTTTATTGGGTGGCTGAAGTATTTTATTTGCTTATTTATTTATTTTTCTTATTTATTGTTTTATTTTATATGGTTGGTTCTACCACTTACTGTTAATTTATTTTAGTTTATTATTTACTATTTTATTTTATATAGTTGGTTCAACCACCATTGTTAATTTATTTTAGTTTGATATTAATTATTTTTTTTATTTTTCTTTCAAAAGGGAGGTTTTACCACCTCTTTTATTTTATTTTTATTTTTATTGTTGTAAAATTTTCGTTTCTTTTTATAATCATTGTTGAATTTTATTTTTTTAATTTATGCCTGATGGCATCATGATCCTCATTCTCGTCGCTTGGTAAAAGGTAATTCTGAAACTTTTGTTGGCAATTTGTTTGATTCACTTCAACATTCACAGACTTCTAACACTATGGCTGAAAAGGAAAGTGTGCATTCTAACACTATGGCTGAAAAGGAAAGTGTGCATGATGAACATGATAACCAATCTTTGTGAACCATGTGTGAATTTTTACATTCGCCTCAAAATTCTACCCTTTCCTGCTTCATTTTTCCTCTCAATGCTGATCATTTTATATTTAAGTCATATATGATTCCATTACTTCCTAATTTCCATGGCTTAGAATTTGAAAATCCTTATTTGCATCTTAAAGAATTTGAGGAAGTTTGTGCTACTTTTAATAATCAACCTTGCACTGATGAAATTGTTAGGTTTAAATTGTCCTTTTTCATATATTGAATTTTCTTATTTTACTATTTAAGAAGAAGAAATTTGAGCTATGAAAAAGAACAACTACTTAAATAATATAAATATAACAAATGCAAGCGAATGAGAATTTGAAGGAATGGAATTTATCATGGATAAATCTCATATATCTATTTTAGGTTAAGGGATACAATCCCTCAAATCATCCATCTCATGTAAATCAAGCAGATAATCAAGAGCATGATGAAAACGTACAGCTTCAAGAGTGCAACGAACTTGGTTTACTTTTATTTCTCTTTGTATAGTTCCTATAATTATGTAATTGTTGTGTAAATGTAGTTGATTATATATTGCAAATGATACAAAAATGGATTAAGAATATTCATCGTATAGTCAATATAAAATCAAATAGGTGCCACATAATTATCATAACTACATACAAATAATTAATTATGCATGTGACAGAAAATAATTCAAGAAAGCTCAGAAATCAGTATTGAAAAAGATTAAATCATTGTTGAAGGTTGGGCGGTACTTCACAAATTTAATTTTTCCCTTAGTTTACAACCCAAGAGCTCACATTTTTTAACTCAGTCTCTTAATTTTCTTACTCTATATATGTTTGTATTACCCGTATGAATAAAGTAGCGTGTTTAGACATTAAAAAAGTTTGAAGTGGAGATAACGGGGAAGCCACATGGGTGGTGGGCTACACTTTAAACATCCCACAGCTCATTCTTCACACGTTTCTCTTTTCCTTTTGCAATAATATATATATATATATATATATTAATTTGAATGTTTTAACTTCATTACGACATTATCTACTCATTTGTTTGTCACATTATTGTATAAACAACAACTAAATTGCTAATATTATGGGGTTTGTTTTCGGTTTTTTGGTATCTAACTTGTATGATATTATAGTTTCTTTTTTAAAACAATAGTTAGTACTAACTCTGGATTTCTGTATTGGCTTTCTTTTTTTATATATAGCTCAAATTTTTTAATATTATTTCTCCAGTGATCACATTGTCACATCGAATAAATTATGATTTTTTTATATATATTTTATAAACAATAAGAAATTTATTTTTATCTTTTTTTAATAAATTTATTTTTTAATATTATTTATTTTTTCTATATTGTTAGTTTATCTAAATAAAACTTTTGACATCATCCTTGTTTCAAAGGACAAAAACGTAAATTAATTCAAAGAGTTAAAAATTAATAAATTTTTTGTAACAATAGCGAGATAACTATTAACTAATATTTTTTTAAAAAAATTAAGTGATAATACGCTATATTTTAGAAGAATGTTAATATTTATTTCTTCTGTATTTTGTTTTAGGCTTGACTTGGTTTGGTTTATACGGATCGTTGTTGTATATCTATTTATTGTTTTCTTTCCTCACTTATGGTTTTGTAATTTTAAAATAATAATAATAGAATGGGTCCTAGCATATGAAACCAAGGGTTGCTCTCAATAAGCTCGATGCCTTTTGTATTGAAAAATATGACAACAAAATTGAGATGGTTACTTTCTCTTCATTTATTGGCTATATTTTAATTTTAATAAATCATTTTTTTTAAAAAATAAAATTACAAAACTAATTCAGTTTATGGAATTCAAACAAAGTGTCAAATATCATACATTTGTGCACCATGCATGTCACGGTAAATCGCTAGTTTCAGACAATGAATAGTTTGAGACCTAAACTTGCTGTTTTTTATTTTTATTTCGTCAAACCATAATTATAATTCCGTGTGCTTCTGGAATTAAACATTCTGTGGTCTCGGAGAATTACAAGTATTATTCAGAAAAGAATACAAGTTGTCGAATATCAAAATTGAGGTGACCTCCATTCCATTCCTTTCGCCTGTCATATATATTTATTCCAATATCTAAAGAAAAGCAGATATCGGTTGCCTTTAATTTGGAATAAAGAATTTCATTGAAAAGCCTAAGAGAACTTTTGGACTCGAAGAAGAACCATTAATTAATTCCTCACCGAAATTCATTTCCAAAAAGCAGAGAGATAAGGTGGTCTTCACTGTGAAGACCAAGAGCAAACCCATCTTTTCCAGCCACACCAATACGAAATTACCAAATTAAATGAATTGAAATTAGAGCTCAAGACAAATTTTATGATATTTCTTTCAAATAAAAAATATAATGAATAATGCCACTCAGCTCAAGAAACAATTTATATTAAATGGTATAAAAATATTTAGGGTTGAAATTCAGCTTACCCCGAATCTAAAAGTATTTATTTATTTATAGTAAAAATTAAATAAATAATAATACTTTTTACCTCTCGGTATATCATATAAATTAAACTCTGATTGATTAGATATGGAACCAGACAAGATAACAGAGAATATTTATCCATGCTGCCGTTCTTAAAAAAAAAAAAGAAGTGAATCCGGTTCCTTAACCATCAAAATGATGGGAAGGTCAAGGAATCCCATGATCACCAAGCACCATTCACATTCACTCACCACCCAATTTTATTCTTCAAACTAGTTTAATATCTTCTTTATAATTTAATTAAACTAGTTTGGGAAATCGTCCAAGGCATAGTTGAATCCCGATGAGCCTTGGATGAATAAAGGGTGGCATAAAGTCATAACTAAAGCCCAACAAAGGACGAGCGGAAGCCAAATTTAACTCAAACCTATAAGATTCAGACCAGAGCATGAAAAAGGTCTTAGGCACATCAATGTTTATGATCTCTGAGGTACAATAAAAGGTTTTAGGCTGAGATGTAGAATCTTGAGACTTCTCTCGGCAGTAAGAGTCTCGGGTATGACGTGGCAAATGTTTTGGTTAGACCATCAAACTCGAGGCCGTACTAATTTGAGAAAGAAAGTTTTAGGTAAAAAATTTTTAAGACATCTCAATAATTATGTATTATAATAAGATTTAAATTTTTTTCAAACTTTTTCATAATAAAAATTCATGACCTGGTAGATGTATTCTGCAAATAGAACTCAAAATTTCATGATTTTTGAAATATTAATATTTATAAAGCTAAGTTTTCATAATTTCCAGAATGTTAATATGTTTGAGATTATGATTTTCAAATTATGTAGAATCTTGATAAGTTTGAGAGATTTAACAACAAAAAAAAATTATAATCTATATAAACAAAATTTTTACTTAAGTATTTGAGAAGTTTGTGAAAAAATAAACGTACAAGCAAAGAAAAACGATTATAAATTAAACTCTGATTGATTAGAAATGGAACCCGACAAGATAACGAAGAATATTTATCCATGCAGCCGTTCTAAAAAATAATAAAATAATAAAATAATAAAAAAAAATAAAAGTGAATCTGGTTCCGTAACCATCAAAATGATGGGAAGGTCAAGGAATCCCATGATCACCAAGCGCCATTCAAATTCACTCACCACCCCATTTTATTTTTCAAACTAGTTTAAAATCGTCTTTATAATTTAATTGAACCCACCAGGTAGCAAAAAAAAAAAATTATGGCAAGTCGAATAGAATGGTGTAGTGGATGCGGACGACAACTACGGGTTTCAGCACAGGCAGTTGCCGTCCGGTGCTCTGGGTGCCATGCCGTGATGAGGGTTCGACCACTTGACCGATGGGCTCAAGCCTATGGCTTGGTAGGCCAGACACCACCAGGTGGACGGTTCTATAATGATGTCAATACAACGACAAACAACAATTACCTGAATAACTTGAATATGGAACCTGCCGTTAGTCCAGATAATTATGGCAGCTATCCTGGTCCTGGAATATATGGTAATAACAATGGTTATAATTATTATACAGATTACGGACAACCACCGCCGCCGCAACCGCTACCGCGACCAATGGCTATACCAGCTGGGCTGCCTCCTCCCTCAGGACTTCAAGGCAGGAAACGGGCCGTCTTATGTGGAGTGAGCTATAACCATACTAATTACAAGCTTAGTGGAAGCGTCAACGATGTTAAGCGTATGAGGTCTCTTCTGGTTGGCAAGCTAGGGTTTCCTGCTGAGTGCGTACTGATGCTTACAGGTACGTGCGTAATTAATTACTCAATCGATTAACTACATATATAATTACAGTACAATTCTGATCAATTACTTTAATTTGACAGAAGAAGAGAAAAACAAACGAAGGATTCCTACGAAAAAAAATATAAGATTGGCGATGCAATGGCTGGTGTTTGATTGCCAGCCAGGGGATTCGTTGGTTTTTCATTACTCAGGGCATGGTTCAAGGCAAAAAGATTATAACAACGACGAACTAGATGGATTCGATGAAACTTTGTGTCCTCTTGATCATGAAACAGAAGGACAAATTATTGATGATGAAGTTAACGCAACAATTGTAAGGCCACTGCCCCGTGGGGCTACTCTTCATGCTATCATCGATTCCTGCTTCAGTGGAACTGTACTTGACCTACCATTTCTCTGCAGATTAAACAGGTAATTTAATTACTTCTTCTTTGTAATTGACAAAAGAATTAATTGAAATATTAATTATATATGTTGTATTTTGTGTTGAGGAGTAGTCAAGGAAACTACAGGTGGGAAGATCAAAGATGTCCAGCAGCTTGTTATAAAGGTACAAGCGGAGGCCTGGCTTTGTGTATTAGTGCTTGTGATGATCATCAAACTTCGGCTAGTACTTCAGTGAGTAATCAACTTTCAGTCTTTCCCTTTTACAAGGAATCTATTTAATTAATAAGGTAGAATTATTTTTTATATATATTATTGTAGTATAAAAAAAATCTTTTTTTTTTTAACAAAAAAAAAACACTGGATATTATTTGACAATATATATACATATATATTTTGAGATCAGATACATAATAATGAATTATTAAATAACAATATACTTTTAAAATATTATTTCAATATTTCATCAATCAGATTGGTTAAAATTTGTATAACTTGCAATAAAGAATCTATTTAAGATAGTTTTATTATTATTATTATTATTATTAAATCATAAATACTTTCTTTTAAGAAAATATTGATATTTAACAAAACTCTTTGGAAATCATACATATATATTATATACGTGATAACAAATTATTAAGTAATATTCTATTTTTTTTCATTTTAAATGAACTTATATTGATTAACTAGATCGTAAACTTTCATCACTTAAAAAATAATTTATTTTATTATTGGATAAACAAATAATTTATTTGGGAATATTTTGCTGCAGGCTAGATTTTTTTATGGCGAAATTTCATTACTAAATTCTACCTAAAAGTGAATGGAATTTATATATAGAACTGGTCCATTCATATATAGAACTGGTTTGCTTGAACTACATAAATATATGCAGGCTTTATCAAGCAAAGAAGTGACTGGTGCCATGACTTCTAGCTTCATCCAAGCTGTCCAAAATGAACCTGGTTTGACATATGGCCGCTTGCTTAGTTCCATGCATCATGTTATTCCATTACTAATAAAAAATAACACCGACTTATTCCAGGTATTAATTCTTAATCTATTTTATTAATTTTTAACTTTTAATAATTAATATTATTTACTCTCTTAATTATCTTTTTATAACTAAAAATTAATATAAAAATAATAAAAGATAGTTCATTATAAAAAAAAACCAAAAAAAAAAACAAAATGTACAATTCAAAATTTAATAAACATGTAATATTATTTTTTTATTTTTTATTAATTAAATATCACATTATTTAAGATATAAACTTGGCACCAATGTCAATGTTTTATAAATGAATCCACTTAAAAATTAAATTTTCTTGTATATGTATATATAATTTCATTATACATAGACTAACCTTTGTCTATTTAACAGTTTTCTATAAATTAATTAGTAATGATGAAAACTCTAGAGTAAGTACATTAATATAAGATTAGGTATTTTATTTAATAAAATCGTAATGCGAGAAATATATTTATACAGATTATATTCAGATAAGTTAATATTAGAATTTCTACATGTCTTGTATAATTTAGTTTTTTTTTTACGGATCTTATAAAAAATAAGAAATAAAAATATTATATTAATTTATATGAATAACTAATAAAAATAAATAATTGTGAACGAGAATATTTTGAAGAAAAAGGTTAATATTCAACAAAATCGTAATTGAATATCAGGTATGATTTACAATAAATTTATAATATAACATAGTAAACGTTTCGAAGGTTCTAAGTGCTAACTGAATAATTGTATTTGCTGGAGTGCAGGAGCCTCTGCTGTCCTCGTCCGAGAAATTCGACATTTACGCAAAGCAAGTGATACTTTAATATAATAATATTATATTAAAGATATAAATTCTATATATATATATATATATATATTAATTGAATAAAAGTTTTCAATGTAACTGCGTTATTTTATTGATAATGAAATATATATTTTATGTTTTGCTGCATCATATGGGCAAACATAAATTTCTAACCTTGTTTTAACTTGGTTCTTAAATAAATAAATAAATAAAAATCCAATAGCAATTATACAGTTGAAATAAAGAGTATAATAATAATAATAATAATAATTCTAAATAAATATATATATATATATATCAATTTCAAAACTAACTACTCTAATAAACCACAATAAAAACATAATTAGGACCTCAGACACCCATTTAATACCCAAAACAACAAATATGTATATATTAACATAACATAAACTCACTACAAAAATCATGATCTGATCTCCACTAAAATGTTATTACAACTAACTAACTAAATATCATTGGTAAGATTAAGATTATATAAACAATTTTAAACACAACAAGGTGCTAAATATAATTATTTATACTCTCAATAAATTTGTTAGTTACAAATTGAAAAGATAAACTATAGCAATTTATTTACTTTTTCATTTTATTCAATTATTAAAGATATTGCTATTTTCAGAGACTGCTGCCTATAATTTAATAGTTTATGGACTTTTCACCACGAAAGTGAAATCAAATTCAGTCGCGGTTATTTAAATATGTAAATCAATCAAGGCCTTATAATAATCCATTTTCCTAAAATTACCTACACATACATGTAATTAAGAAAATAAAATTTCAAATTTTCTTCGTTAAATTGATAAAAACTCCAGCTGTGGGCATGCATTTAAGATAAACTTATTGAAATTTGGTTGGAAAAGTAAATTGGTGTATTTTTGGCAAAATACAAACTCAATTTCAGTTTCTCTATGTTTCTCACACTAAAACCGAGTTCTCTCTCCTTACTTCATTTTCTTCTTCCTCCCTCTCTCGGTTTATCATTCTCCTGTTTTCCTCCTCCTTTTCCCGTATTGATTTTCTTCCTTTCTCTTATTTGGGTAAAACAAGATTCTAATCTTAATATAAAACATGGGCTTGAACGGGCTAAAAACAAACTTTGATCTTCCATGGAACAGGGCAAAATGGACTTTACAGATTTGGGTCCTTATTTGAATGACAATGTGTCACTTTTTACGTCGAATAGAATATAAATCAATCTTAATTTTATAAGAACAAGTAGACAACATCATTTAATAAATTAGACTTTTGAATCGATAGTAATTGTTTAACCCGCCACAAGTAGTATCATAATAGATAAGTTCTCATTAGTATGTAGGCATTCAAACACCTATACTTTGTGTCCATATAATTAAAATGAGAATGACGACAAAAATAATAATAACTATTATTTAATAAAATGATATTGAATTTATAACAAAAATAAATATCAATAATTAAAAATTTGTTTATAAATAAAATAAACTAAAATAATATTTTGTATTGGTGTCTATTAGGCTGGGTTGGTCCGTCAAAACTCGGTCCTAGACCAGCCTGGAGTACTCTTTACCTGGTTTGGGCCAATTTTGGGTCCAAAATCTGGATCGTACCAGTTCTATTTGTTTGGAACCGGAAACCCAAGGGTAATGAGCCCAAAACTGTTAAAAAAAAATAAACAAAATCCTTTTTAAAATGCAGTGGCCAAGCAACGACCCAGGTCGACTCAATCCCTCTCCACGAATTGGACCAATTCCACATTTTCTGACTCGTGACTCGGCCCAATTTTTCTTTAGTGCCTAGGCCAATTCCACATTTTTTTTGACCCGTAGTCCAACTCAAAGCCGCTAAGTTGAGTCTGTTAATCACCACTAATATTATGTTAATAAGGAAAAATTAATTTTTTTAATTTTTATATTAAATTATATTATATAAATTATTATTATTATTATTATATATAATTAAACAATTTGATAATTAATTATTTAAAATAATTATTTAATTAAAAATTAATTATATTAAATTAATTAAAATAAAAAAAATTAGATAAAATATATAAAAATAGATAAAATTAAAAGTTTATTTATTTTGAGGGGAATCATAATTCCTAAGAAATTCTCTTTCTCCCTCTATTTTTTCAACCAAATAAAATAATCCTCATTTCTTTGAGTATTAATTTTCTTTGCGCTGCCATTTCTCCAACAAAACATACCCTTATGGTAGTAATTATGAACAATATTTCATCCCAGATGAAAGTAATTGTTTGGGAGGTTATTCTCTTTGGTAGTATAACTGCCTAGACCGTAAACGTTGAATAGCTAGTCTTACCTTTACATTTCAAACATGCCTCCTATCAGGGACGGACTCAGGATTTTGAGTCTACCTGGACTAAATATTTTCATTAATTTTGACCCGGGCTATAGCATCTTTTACACAATGATAACGTAGAGCACAGGATATGTAAAATATTCTCTTGTGCTTTGGATGAATGAAACTTGGGCTAAATGTGTAAAAGATGGAAATTCTCATGGTTTGGATGAATGAAACCAGGGCTAAATATGTAAAAGATGCTGTGGATCAAAACGATGATGTAGAGCACAGGATGAAAGTTCTCATGGTTTCTTCACCTTTAAAATTTTGACCCGGGCTACAGCCCAACCAAAGGTACAAGTAGGTCCGTCCCTGCCTCCTACCACATGACATGGTTGAATCCTTTGCTTTGATTGAGCCAGTACTGACTTACCCAGACATACAAGTTCAATCTTATATTACTAGAAGCTACTATGCTAGAACTAAACTAGTATATTTCTTGAGCCTAACATAAGCGAGGCCAATGTTATATTTTCATAGGCTGATATATTTGATACTAAGTTGTTATTGCCTGGCCGTGACATTGTTAAGGTCAATCTTATATTACCAAACATGTTTTTTGTGTTTTTTCCGACACAACAGTTGTGCACGCTTGAGTTTGGACAGGAACGATCTCATTTTTTCCTACTCGAGCTATATTGGGTATAATATATGTATGGCTGTGAATATGATGAGTCGTTACCGTTGGCATTGTCGATGTGAATATTTAGAGTCGCTTTTTTCAGGTCGCCTAATTTGAATTTCAAGAGGCGTGCAAAAATGGCAACAAAATTTATGGCTGTTGCACTTCCAATTTTATTGATTTATTAAAGTCATGATTGGTTGCGTTGAGCGCCACGTAGCACAATGTGAGTCGTTAATCCAATGAACGACAACAAGAAGAAGCATGCGAAGCATTAAAATTACATCTTAGGTGACAACTAGATAGGAATATATGGAGATTTGAAGCCTTGAACTTCATGTTTAATTGACTTTTATGTTCGGTATAATATATATCTTATGTCAACATTAGTCGAATGATTACAAACTAAATTAAATGAATATTGGTTCCAAGAAAATCTAAACAATAACGAACAAGAAAATCATTACCCACATGATTTTTTTTAATATTTTTAATTAATTGAAAAATTAAAATAATTAACAATTATACTAATTATGAAAAGATTAAATATATTAACATTTATACTCATATGAAAATCTTTTTTTGTTATTTTCACATATATATTTTTTTTATTATGAGTTTTTATAGAATTAAAACTTAAATTTCTACTTTTTATTTTATTTTATTTAGTTTTAGTGTTGATTAGAGAATTCTATGCTTGTTATTGTTTAGATTTACTTGGAACCACCTTCTATGTAATTTAGAATATAATAATCTACTACACAGATATATATTATTTGTTACAGAAAGATGAAAAAAGAAGTCGTAGTCAAATGGTTTCAAAAACTTAAGTTTAGACTTTATAACACTTAGGAGGGGTGAAAGGTATTTCTAATTGCGAAAAATTCAAATAATTAACAAATAAAAATACATTAAAATTTATTGAATTTAAATCGATAAATCTCAAACAAATCAATACCACAAAGCCACAATAACAAGCAAATTTCTAAGCAATAAGTAAAAGTAAATCAGAGACACAAAATTTTGTTAATAAAGAAAAACCTTATAAAGAACTCTTCACGGGATAAAAATTCTTTAAGCTGATATACGAACCACTAAAACATTTTACTAGTAAAAAAGAACTTACAACCGGTGATTTAATGCAAGAACTTTTAACACTTAAATTTCAATAGCCTGACAAGTGATCCATTCCAAGCAATTTGATGTTTAGAACTCTAAAATCTTCTTTTTTCAATGGATTCCTTGAGCAACACATTCATAATACTAGAAATCTAACCACCAACAGCAATCAAAACTCTAAAGGGTTATTAGTTGGATTAGGGTTAAGAATAATGATAGGGTTTATCAAAAGAAAACTCATAGATAAATATTTGCTCACTAAAAAATTGCAATAAGTTTATCTTGAGAAGAAGGCAAGAAAATAAGTTACAATAAGTTTTTCTCAAATTATGGGATACTTGTGTGATTTTGAAAAGTTTAGTGGTCAGAAAAGCATAAAAAAATTAAGTTTAAGAAATATCATTATATACTATTCACACAAACGGTATTATTTATCACTAGAGTACCGAGTTAGTGATATCTAGGTGCCACAATTATAGACATGATAATATTGTTCATTATTCATTGATACTATTTATATAGTATTGTTTATCAATAACTAAAATTTAACTATTTTGACACGAAATGAACTAATATAAAATATAAACCTAACATGGTTTATTATGTGTAACTATCTCAATTTTTGTAAGCAACTTATGAAAATGTACTAGTTATTAATAGTATTAAAGTTCAAAATAAAAATTTTATTTGATCCACTTAATTATTTAAAAAAATTAAATTATTATACCAATTTCTTTTGGTGTCTACTAATTTTATTTTAAGTTTTGAAATTTTCTAAAACTATTACAGGTTGTTATATGAATTTTTAACTCAATAGACCACCAATTTGAATATATGGGGACGGTTTATTATTACCCAAAAAAATAAATATTCAAAATATTTTTAAAGTTGAGATGTTATGAAACTCTTACACATGCTAATTGTGAGTGTCCTCAACAACTTTGTTAAATTTTTGGTTAATCGAAATGTTTAATTAGGAGATGGAAATCATTGGCTCGCAAGCATGTGGGGTATACAAACAACTTATTGTTGTTCGGTTTTTTATTTGAAGATTAATGAGAAACATGCATAATATGTAATCAGCACTTTATAAATTATTGTTGAAAGTTTTTTTTTTAATAATTTTATGCAGTTTTCAGTTTATAGTTGTCCGTTTCTTTCCTTGTCTTAGTATATAGGATATAATGTGACGTCTATTGCATGTTTTTGTAATGTTTACCAAATCTTGGATTTGTTGACATGTTGAGTATCTTCTTAGGAATTAGTAAATTTTTTGTAACAATAGCGAGATAAATAGTAACTAGTATTTAAAAAAAATTAACTGATACTACGCTATATTTTAGAAGATTGTTAATATTTATTTCTTCTGTATTTTATTTTAGGCTTGGCTTGGTTTGGTTTATACGGACCATTCTTGTATTCCATTTATTTATTTCTTTCCTCACTTATGGTTTTGTAATTTTAAAATAATAATAGAATTGTTCCTAGCATATGAAACCAAGGGTTGCTCTCCATAAGCAGGAGGCCTTTTGTATTAAAAAATATGACAACAAAATTGAGATGGTTACTTTCTCTTCATTTATTGGTTATATTTTAATTTTAATAAATCAGTTTTTTTATTTTTATTTTTTAAAATAAAATTACAAAACTAATTCAGTTTATGGAATTCAAACAAAGTTTCAAATATTGTACATTTGTGCACCATGCATGACTCTATAAATCGCTAGTTTCAGACAATGAATAGTTTGAGACGCAAGCTTGCTGATTTCATTTTTATTACGTCAAACCATAATTATAATTCCGTGTGCTTCTGGAATTAAACATTCTATGGTCTCCGAGAACTACAAGTTGTATTCAGAAAAGAATACAAATTGTTGAATATGAAAATTGAGATGACCTCCATTCCATTCCTTTCCCTTGTCATATATATTTATTCCAATATCTAAAGAAAAGCAGATATGGGTTGCCTTTAATTTGGAATAAAGAATTTCATTGAAAAGCCAAAGAGAACTTTTGGACTCAAAGAAGAACCATTAATTAATTCCTCACCGAAATTCATTTCCAAAAGGCAGAGATAAGGTGCCTTGTGAAGACCAAGAGCAAATCCATCTTTTCCAGCCACACCAATACGAAATTACCAAATTAAATGAATTGAAATTAGAGCTCAAGACAAATTTTATGATATTTCTTTCAAATAAAAAATATAATGAATAATGCCACTCAGCTCAAGAAACAATTTATATTAAATGGTATAAAAATATTTAGGGTTGAAATTCAGCTTACCCCGAATCTAAAAGTATTTATTTATTTATAGTAAAAATTAAATAAATAATAATACTTTTTACCTCTCGGTATATCATATAAATTAAACTCTGATTGATTAGATATGGAACCAGACAAGATAACAGAGAATATTTATCCATGCTGCCGTTCTTAAAAAAAAAAAAAAATTGAATCCGGTTCCTTAACCATCAAAATGATGGGAAGGTCAAGGAATCCCATGATCACCATGCGCCATTCACATTCACTCACCACCCTATTTTATTCTTCAAAACAAGTTTAAAATCTTTTTTTTTTGTAATTTAATTAAACTAGTTTGAGCGAGGCATAGATTAAGCCCAATCAGCCTTGGACCAACAAAGGGTGACACAAAGTCATACCTAAAGCCCAACAAAGGACGAGCGAAAGCCGAAGTCAAGTCAAACCTACAAGATTTTGACCATAGTGTGGCAAAGGTCTTAGATACATCAATGTTTAAGACTTCTAAGTTACAATAAAAGGTCTCGGACCGAGATGTAGAATTTTGAAACCTCTCTGAGCAACAAAAATCTCAAGTATGACCTGGTAAAGATCTCGCCAAGACCATCAAACCTGAGGCCATACTAATTTGAGAGAGAAGGTCTCAGGTAAAATATTTCTAAAGCTTATCAACAATTACGTATTACCATAAGATTCAAGGTTTTTCTGAGTTTTTTCATAATAAGGATTCATGACCTGATAGATGTATTTTGATTAGAGAATTCTATGCTTGTTATTGTTTAGATTTACTTGGAACCACCTTCTATGTAATTTAGAATATAATCATTCATCTACTACACTGATATATATATTATTTGTTATAGAAAGATGAAAAAAGAAGTCTTAATCAAATGGTTTGAAAAATCAACCTAAAATATGGCAGAGTATCCTCTAAATATTTATCATTTTCACCATACATATAATTCTCAGCTATAACCCCATCCATCCATATAAAAAATCAAAATATCTTTCTCATGATTTATAATTATGAATTTATATATATATATATATGTATATATATTTATACACTCATACATATCCAAATGCCACATTAAAATACAACTATATCGATAAAATGAACTATAAGTTTCTAAATTGTGTAGAATAGATGTCCACCATGTCACGTATCTTCAACTGTTGAAACTGAGGAAGGCTATAACCTTGTACTCTATAAATTACCTGGAAGGGGAGAAAATCTAAAAAGTATGAGATTATACATCTTAATGAATAGACATATAAAAATATTTTACTAAAATCATGATACGTTATAGCATAATATTTTTAATATGAAAAAACAATGAAGATAAATTAATACCAATCTTAAAAATATTATAACTCAATAATCAATATGTACAAATAACATGTTGGTGGATATTTTTATCATAAATAAAACAATAGTTGTCATTTCATGTAGTAATATTTCATAATAATAAATCCATGTATCATGTCTTAGGCTCCCCTAACTGTCGTGTATAATTTCTATCCATAGACTAACCGAAAAAAATTCATAGAAATATAGTATACTAGTAGCCAACCCCAAAGGCTAATAACATTATAAACACACCCTAAAGATATATGTGTAGTATGATGTGCCCCTAAAGGACTAATGTAGAGGGTATAGACTCTAGAGGTGGCTCCCGCCACGAAGGCGTAGCACGCAGCTCCTATATTTCAATAAGGGACATACTCTTACACACTAGGTTTGGTAGGAGCCAAAATTCTATATTGCCATATAAACATCTCATCCATAAACATGTCCTTGTATGCCATATATATATATATATATATATATAAATCATATCAATAACTCGTAAGGATTTATTAACAAATCATATACATAATCAAATTAGAATTGAAAGTATTATCATACCTAGAAATCATAAAGCATGTTTATATCCGTAAAATGCTTTTATCTTATAAATCAATAATTACATGTAAAGAAATATTTCAAGGTATATATATATATTTTAGACAAAACATGTCATATAAATTTTTGACTCACAATGATCATCGAATTTCTATATTTCACGATCCACATTTTCTAGTTCTTCTCACATGCGAGGTGGATTTACATGACCTATGGATATAAATTAGTCAATAATTATGCTTCACATCATAAAATGCATGCTCAAATGAATTAGGAGGCCTAAATTCCTTAAGTCTACCTATTCCTTTTTGCTTCTATAATTCATCCATTTTTTCACTCTTCTTCCTTCTATTACTTAATTCTTTTCTATTGTTTTTCATACATACTCAAATACCATCAAAGATTATTTAATAACATCAAATTCATATACCATAATAATCTACAATCATCAATCATCCAACAACAACAATTTCCTTGAAATATCAAAGTCTAATGTAAAGTTCATTTTGATAGCATAACTTAGAAAAATCATAATTTTATTTTGATAGTTGATTTTGAGGTAATTCTAGTTGAATAAGTTCCATAAATAAGTCTAGTTTAAAGAAAAAATAACTCAATTAAACATTAAGAATAAAATCCTAAAAATTAGTTTAAATTCTTGAGCCTACGCTGTAATAGGTATTCCAGCAAATCAACTTACTTCAAAAATCCATAACTATTTTTATACTTATCCGATTGAAGTAATTCAAAGACCAAAATTCTTCTTTAAATGTCTATTTTCTAGAAAAAAAAATATCAAAAGAATACACACCCATCAACCTCATAACCAAAAATATAGAAACCGACACTTGTTCACCATGCTAAATTTCCCCTATTTTTGCCTTTTCTTTTCTTTCCTTATTCATGCTTCCAAATCTCTTTTTAATCATAACTAATTAAACATAAATTAACATAAATTCATGCAAGATAGATAATATTCCAGATTTCTCATGTTTATTAATCTAATTTCTCAACAAAATCATGAAAAAGAACTATAAAAATTGAAGAAACTAACCTTGATTAGAAAGAAGCTTGAAACCTTAGAGATGATTTTTGTTTTAGATGGATGAAAGCAAATTTTCAAAAGAGAATAAGCCAGGTAAGAAGAAACGAAGAGTGTAGAGTTTTTGTTTTAAGCTTTATAAAGATATTTCTTTGGCTATTATCTTATTAATCCTTCAATTTCTCAAACTCTTCCAATCAAGTCCTTAAATTTTTAATTTAATCAATTTATTCCATCTTTGCATAATAGTTCCATTACAAAATATTTCATATGAAAGTTTAAGTTTACCATTAATATTTTAACCAATTTATCCCTTATAAATATCAAATTTCTAATTTCATACAACTGTAAGAAAATCATATATAAATCTCAAATGTAAAAAATAACTATTTTTATACTTATCAGATTGAAGTGATTCAAAAACCAAAATTCTTCTTTAAATGTCTATTTTCTAGAAAAAAATATCAGAAGAATACAAACCCATCAACCTCATAACCAAAAATATAGAAATAGACACTTGTTCAGCATGTTATATTTCCCCTGTTTTTGCCTCTTCTTTTCTTTCCTTATTCATGCTTCCAAATCTCTTTATAATCCTAACTAATTAGATATAAATTAACATAAATTCATGCTAGATAAATGATATTCCAAATTTCTTATGTTTATTAATCTAATTTCTCAACAAAATCATGAAAAAGAACTATAGAAATTGAAGAAACTAACCTTGATTTGTAAGAAGCTTGAAACCTTAGAGAGGATTTTTGTTTTGGATGGATGAAAGCCTAATTTTCCAAAAGAGAAGAAGCTAGGTAAGAAGATATAAAAGAAATGAAGAGTGTAGAGTTTTTGTTTTAATCTTTATAAAGATATTTCTTTGGCTATTATCTCTTTAGTCTTCAACTTCTCAAACTCTTTCAATCAAGTCCTTAAATTTTAAATTTCATAAATTTATTCCATCTTTATATAATATTTTCATTACAAAATATTTCATATGAAAGTCCAAGTTTACCATTAATATTTTTACCAATTTACCCCTTATAAATATCAAATTTCTAATTTCATACAACTGTAAGAAAATCATGTATAAATCTCAAATCTAGAAAATAACTATTTTTATACTTATTAGATTGAAGTGATTCAAAGACAAAAATTCTTCTTTAAATGTTTATTTTCTAGAAAAAAATATTAGAAGAATACAAACCCATCAACCTCATAACCAAAAATATAGAAACAGACACTTGTTCAGCATGCTAAATTTCCCCTGTTTTTGCCTCTTCTTTTCTTTCCTTATTCATACTTCCAAATCTCTTTTTAATCCTAAATAATTAGACATAAATTAACATAAATTCATGCAAGATAGATGATATTCAAGATTTCTCATGTTTATTAATCTAATTTCTCAACAAAATCATGAAAAAGAACTATAAAAATTGAAGAAACTAAACTTGATTAGCAAGAAGCTTGAAACCTTAGAGATGATTTTTGTTTTGGATTGATTAGAGTCAAATTTTCCAAAAGAGAAGAAGCTAGGTAAGAAGAAATAAAAGAAATGAAGAGTGTAGAGTTTTTGTTTTAAGCTTTATAAAGATATTTCTTTGGCTATTATCTACTTAGTCCTTCAACTTCTCAAACTCTTCCAATCAAGTCCTTAAATTTTAAATTTCATAAATTTATTCCCTCTTTATATAATATTTCCATTACAAAATATTTCATATGAAAGTCTAAATTTACCATTAATATTTTTACCAATTTACCCCTTATAAATATCAAATTTCTAATTTCATACAACTGTAAGAAAATCGCGGATGTTACATTCTACCCTACTAACAAAAATTTCATCTTCGAAATTTACTTATCAGCTACGTTGAACATATAAAGATATTGAGTTTGCATATCTTTTTCTCTTTCCTACGTAGCTTCCTTATATAATTGATTCCTCTATATAACTTTTACAAGTGGAAAGATCTTGGTCCTCAAAACTTGATCTCTTTTGTCAAAAATTTCCACGGGTTACTCTTTATAAGTCAAATTTTCTTCTATATACATAGGCAATTCTTTCAAAATATGAGAGGAGTTATACACATACTTCCTAAGCATAGACACATGAAAGACATTATGAATCAGAGATAGCTCATCCGATAAGTCTAATTTGTATGCAACAGTGCCAATCCTTTCAATGATTTGATATGGCCCTATATACCGATGACTCAATTTGCCTTACCTGCCAAATCGGATTACTCCTTTCCAAGAAGCCACCTTCAAGAATACCATGTCACCTACTTCAAATTCCAAATCTTTCATCCGATTATCAACATAATTCTTCTACCTATCCTGTGCCGTCTTAATCTTTTCTCGGATTTCTTTCACTTTTTCTATTGTTTTCATCACAAGTTCTATACCCAATAGCTTCCTTTCATCTACATCATCCTAATATATCGGAGTCCTACACCTTCTTCCATATAAGGCTTCGTATAGTGTCATTTCAATACTGGACTGATAACTATTGTTATATGCAAATTCCACCAAAGGCAAATGTTCATCCCAATTTCCTTGAAATTCCATGACACAAAATCTAAGCATATCTTTTAGAATATGAATTGTCTGCTTAGACTGTCCATCTATCTGAGGATGAAATACAGTACTGAAAATATAAGTTTAGTGCCTAAAGCATTATGCAGACTTGGCCAAAATCTTGATGTGAACCTTAGAACTCTGTCAGAAACAATTGTTGCTAATGCTCCATGCAATTTGACAATTTCTTTCACATAAAGCTTAGCCAACTTTTCCATAAAAAAAATGTCTTCTTGACTGGTAAGAAGTGAGCTAACTTGGTCAAATGATCTATAATCAACCATTTACTATCATAGCTAGACTGCATCCATGGAAAACCAATAACAACATCCATAACTATATCATCCCACTTCCATTAAGGAATTGGAAAAGGGTTCCTTACCCGAATGTTTCTGATGCTCAACTTTAATCTGCTAGCATATCAAGCATTTAGAAACGAACTCAACTATGTCTCGTTTCATACCCTGCCACCAATAATGTTCCTTTAAAATTCTGTACATTTTGACACTTTCAGGATGCATAGTATACGGTGCATTGTGAGGTTTTTCTAGTATCATCTTCCGAAGTTTTTCATCTTGAGGCACACATAATCTGTTATCCTTCACCATGACCTCATCATCCTTTAGCTGAAAATCAATCCTCGCACATCTTTCACTTGTTGCTTAAACTTTACAATCATTAGATTATTCTACTGTGCTTCTTTTATCTGATTAAGATGAATTGGTTTAACTTTCAATTGAGTTACAAAAAGTTGTTTTCACTCATCATCAACTGTATCGGCAAAGCTCTTACTTCATCTTGCAAAACTGTTTGAACTGCTTGCATAGGAGTAATCGAACTGGATGATTTGCGGCTAAGTGTATCAGCCACTACGTTAGCCTTGCCTGGATGATAATCTATTACACAATTATAGTCCTTAATCAATTCTAACCATATTTTTTTCCTTAAATTTAACTCTTTTTGATCCATTAAATACTTTAAACTCTTATAATCCATATAGATAGTGCATTTTTCTCCAAACAAATAATGTCTCTATATTTTTAAGGCAAATACTACTGCTACTAATTCCAGTTCATGAGAATGGTAATTTTGTTCATTCTATTTTAACTGCCGAGAGAAATAAGCTATCACTTTTCCATTTTGCATTAATACACAACCCAAACCTTTTCTTGAGGCATCATTGTAGACTACAAAATATTCCACCTCTAATGGCAAAGCAATAACCAAGTTTGTTGCCAATCTGTACTTAAGCTCTTGAAAAGCTTTTTAGCATTCATCATTCCATTCGAACTTAGCATGCTTCCTTGTTAATTTCAATAGTAGAGAGGTGATCATGGAAAAGCCTTTTATAAAACGTCGATAATAACTCGCTAGACCAAGGAAACTTCTAATTTCAGTAACATTGGTGGGTCTTTCCTATGCAATCACTACTTCAATCTTCTTTGGATTTAAAAGAATGCCCTCTTTCGATACTACTTGACTAAGGAATGCCACCCTATCTATCCAAAATTCACATTTGGAAAATTTAGAGTATAATTGCTTGTCACGCATCATCTGTAATACTATTCTTAGATGCTGCTCATGATCATCGCTGCTACCAGAATACACTAAAATATCATTAGTAAAGACAATAACAAACTTGTCTAGATAATGTCGAAATACCCTATTCATCAAGTTTATAAAAATTATGGGTGCATTAGTTAGCCCAAGAGCCATGACTAAGAATTCATAATGACCATAACAAGTCCTGAATGTAGTCTTTGATATACTAGCTCCTTTAGTCTTCAACTAATGATAACTTGATCTTAAGTTTATCTTAGAAAATACACATGCACCTTGCAATTGATCAAATAAGTCATCTATTATAGGCAATGGATACTTATTCTTAATGGTGACCTTATTCAATTGACAGTAATCAACACATAACCATAAAGATCCATCCTTTTTCTTCACAAATAATACTGGTGCTCTTCATGGTGAAACACTAAGTAGGATAAATCCTTTATCAAAAAGATCCTTCAATTGTACCTTTAATTCTATCAACTCTGAAGGTGTCATTCTATATGAAGCTTGAGAGATAGGAGCACTACCAAGAATTAAGTCAATAGTGAACTCAAGTTCTCTATCGGAAGGCAAACCAACCAACTCTTCTAAAAATACTTCAGGAAATTCTGCAACTATTGGAATAATGTCCAATTTTGCCTTTTGGATGTCCTTATTAATCACATAAGTAAGATATGCAGGATATCTATTTCGTAAACACTTCTTAGCTGCCATGGCCGAGATTATACATGATGGCAACACCTTCCTTTCTCCTTGAAAACAAAATTCCACATCTCCTAACTTTCTAAAGATCATTGTCTTAACAGTTAACAATTACATTTTGCTTAGCTAACCAATCCATGCCTAGTATCATGTCAAAATAACCATTTCTAATGGTAACAAATCAACTAACAATTCATTTCCTTGAACTTTGACAATACAATTCAAGTAGACTACATTAATCATCAGATTCTCTCCCACCGGGGTACTAACATTCATAGGAGTATCTAGTTGCCTTGGTTCTTTACTCAAATGCCTTTCCAGAAGTACCACCAAATGGTTTCCTCTCTGGTCTACCTTCGAATCTTGATGGCTTGAACCTACTGGTACCGCATTCTGACATACTTTTCTTGGATCTCACGTCATTGCTAGAGGTCTACCCTCTCTTTTTCTAAACTTATCATCTTTATCCCTCATTTCTTTTATATTATGTTATGCCTTCATCACCATGTTTATCCACTTATTGAAATCATCTAAATCCAAAGTTGTTAGCTTGTCCTGTATGCTGATGTGCAAGCCATCTTGAAACTTTTTACACTTGTCAGCATCATTTGCCATAACCGATGGTGTAAACTTTGAAAACTCTGTAAACTTTTGTTCATATTCTGCTACACTCAAGTTCCTTGTCAGAGATTCATGAACTCTATCCATTTCCTCTCTCGTAAGGCCCGAGAGTAGTATTTTTCTTCAAATTCCCTTCGAAAATCTACCTAAGTCAAAGTTGGGCATCCAACATACCTATACTCTATTGTCTTCCACCACGTATGTGCATGGTTTTCAAGAAACTGTGTAGCACATGGAAGCCTCAGAGGGCTTGGTATTTGAAGCATAGATACAGTTGTCTCCATTTTCTACAGCCATGACCATGATAAATCTATATCTACAGTCCCTTTAAAAACTTTACAGCCCATGTTCTTTAGATCTTTATAATAATCCACAATTCATTTCTCTATAAAGGCTGTAAGAGTTAGAATGACTCTAGCAAAGGCTGCAACTGCCTTAGCCAAGTTCAAGTCAATGATGGGGGTTGTTACTAAAGGTACAGCAATTGATAGTAAGCCACTAGCTGAGGCTAAAGCTTCAGCTTACTCTCTGATAGGTTCATCCCTACATCTATCTCTATCTTGGGGATTGATCCTAGGCCTTCCTCTTCAATGTAGTGGCATCAAAAAGCTGATTTCTACACTAAGACTATTCCTTTAATATTATAACAATTAAATTCTAAGTCTGGAAGACCTATAAACCTAAGCTCTGATACCAAATTTTAACACCCCAACTGAAAAGTCAACCTAAAATGCGGCAGAGTATCTTTTAAATATTCATCATTTTCACCCTGCATATAATTCTCAGTTATAACCTTATCCATCCATATATAAAATCAAAATATCTTCCTCATGATTCATAATTACAAATTTATATATACATATATATATATATATACTTATAAATATCCAAATGCCACAATAAGATCTACATCGACAAAATAAACTCTAGGTTTCTAAGCTGTGTAAAATAGATGCTCATAATGTCAAGTATCTTCAACTATTTATGTATACATCTCAGTGAGTAGACGTGTAAAAACATATTACTAAAATCATGATACGTTACAGCATATTATTTTAATATGCAAAAACAATGAAGATAAGTTAATACCAATCTTAAAAATGTTATAACGTAATAATCAATATGTACAAATAACATGTTGGTGAATATTTTTATTATAAATAAAACAATAGTTGTTGATTCATGTAGTAATATTTCATAATAATAAATCTATATATTATATCTTAGGCTTCCCTAACTGTTGTGTATAATTTCTATCCATAGACTAACCGGGAAAAGTCCATAGAAATATAGCATACTAGTAGCTGGCCCCAAAGGCTAATAACACCATAAACATACCCTAATAACATATATGTAGTATGATGCGCCCCTAAAAGGCTAATGTAGAAGGTCAACTCTAGAGGTGGCTCTTGCATAAAGGCGTAACATGCAGCTCTCATACCTCAATATCACAGAGTTGGGACTCTGGAGGTGGCTCCAGCACAAAGGCGTAGCACGCAGCACCCATACTTCAATATCACAAAATTGGGCCTCTAGAGGTGGCGCACACCACAAAGGCATAGCATGTAGCTTCTAATTCCAACTAACAGACTAAAGGACTATAGAGGTGGCTCCTGCCACGAAGGCATAGTGCGCAGCTCCCATATTTCAATAAGGGACATACTCTTACATAGTAGGTTTGATGGAGCCAAAATCATATATTGCCATATAAATATCTCATCCATAAACATGTCCTTGTAAGCTATATATATAAAAAAATCATATTGATAAATCATAAGGATTTATTAACAAATCATATACATAATCAAATTAGAATTGAAAGTATTATCATACCTGGAAATCATAAAGCATGTTTATATCCGTAAAATGCTTTCGTCTTATAAATTAATACTTATATGTAAAGAAATATTTCAAGGTATATATACATATATATATATAT
>JAXCLQ010000010.1:4003367-4013409 GCA_035584115.1 Cedrela odorata | reverse complement strand
ATATATATATATATTTAGAGGAAACATGTCATATAAATTTTCTACTCACAGAGATCGTCGAACTTTTATATTTCACGATCCACGTCTTCTAATTCTTCTCGCATGCGAGGTAGATTTACATGACCTATGGATATAAATTAGTCAATAATTATCCTTCACATCATAAAATGCATGCTTAAATGAATTAGGATGCCTAAATTCTTTAAGTCTACCCATTCCTTTTTGCTTCCAAAATTCATCCATTTCTTCTATCTTCTTCATTCTATTACTCAATTCTTTTCTATTGTTTTTCATACATACTCAAATACCACCAAAGATTAATTAATAACATCACATTCATATACCATGATAATCTATAATCATCAATCATCCAACAACAACAATTTCCTTGAAATATCAAAGTCTAGCATAAAGTTTATATTGATGGCATAACTTAGAAAAATCAAAAAAAATTTTTTGTCGTTGATTTTAAGGTGATTCTAGTTGAGTAAGTTCCATAAATAAGTCTAGTTTAAGGAAAAAATAACTCATTTAAATATTAAGAACAAAATTCTGAAGATTAGTTTAAATTCTTGAGCCTACGCTATAATAAGGATTCCAGCAGAATAAGCTATGTCAAAATTTAATAACTATTTTTATATTTATTAGATTGAAGTGATTTAAAGACTAAAATTCTCCTCTAGATGTCTAAATTTTAGAAAAAAATATCAAAAAAATAAAACACATCAACCTCATGCCCAAAAATATAAAAACAACACATGTTCAGCATGTTAAATTTCCCCTATTTTTGCCACTTCTTTTCTTTCCTTGTTCATACTTCTAAATTTCTTTTTAATCTAAACTAATTAGACATAAATCAATATAAATTCATGCTAGATAGATGATATTCCAAATTTCTCATGTTTATTAACCTAATTTCTCAATAAAATCATAAAAAAGAGCTATAAAAATTAAAGAAACTAATTAGAGAGGATTTTTCTTTTGGATGGATGAAAGCCAAATTTTTTTAGAGAGAAGAAGGGAGAGCTATGAGTAAGAAGAAATAAAAGAAATGAAGAGTGTAGAGTTTTTGTTTTAAACTTTATAAAGATATTTCCTTGGTTATTATCTCTTTAATCCTTCAACTTCTCAAACTCTTCCAATCAAGTCCTTAAATTTTTAATATAATCAATTTAATCCTTCTTTGCATAATATTTCTATTACAAAATACTTCATATGAAAGTCCAAGTTTACCATTAATATTTTTACAAATTTACCCTTATAAATCTCAAATTTCTAATTTCATACAACTATAAGAAAATCGCGCATGTTACAGGAAGTGATCATAGTAGAGAAGATTCTTCGATCCTTGTCACCAAAATTTAATTTTGTTGTTTGTTCCATAGAAGAATCTAATGATATTGATAAACTATCAATTGATGAACTGCAAAGTTCTTTGTTAGTTCACGACTTTAAAATCAACCAACAGAAGAAAGAGAAGCAAGCTATGAAGACCTCAACAGAAAATCACTCGGCACTAAGTGAAGATAAAGGACGAGGCAGAGGTAGAAGAAATAATGATCATAGAAATCAACCACATCATTAGCACCAAGATAATCAATTTCAAAGGAAAGGAAGTGGACATAGTGGCCACCATTCAACAAATTGTAAACCAAATTCAGCAAACAAGTCTAATGTTGAATGCTGTAGATGTCATAAGTATAATCATTACTAGTCAGAATGTTGAACTAAATTGAACTAACAAAGTGGAGAAAGAACTAACTTTTCTAAAAAAGAAGAAGAGGTGTCTCTTTTGATAGTGTGTCATGTGAAGAAACTCAACAAAATATGTGGTATTTAGATACTTGCTGCAGCAACCATATGTAGAGACAAAAATGCATTCTCTAACTTGGACCAGTTTTTCTGCAACACTATCTGTAATACTCAAAATTTTTTTAAAACTCATAACCTTGTTATTATCTAAGTACATTAGAATTTACATTCATGATATGTTTAAGATATAATATTATGAATGTAAAAGAAATTAACTGAGTTTACGCATGTTTAGTTGACATGGAAACGACATAGAATATAATATACCTATTTAAATGATTATTACCATTACCATAATTTTAAATATGTTTTATAGACTTTTAAGAAATATATAAAGTAAATTTATAAGGGTATTTTTGTAAACTTGGAAGATGTAGTAGCCATAAAGGCTAGAATTGGAATTTCATTGTCAACAAAGTTATTTTTTAGATTTTAACTTATGAATAAAAATAAAATAAAATAAAATTATATATATATAATTAAGTGGGTTATGCATTATATATATGATTTAGGGCCCAATTTAATTAGTTAGGTCTAAGTCCAAGTTTAAATATATAAGTATAATAAAATAGGCCTAAGCCCAAATTTAAATATATATATATATATAGTAAAATAGGTCCAAGCTCAAGCCCAAACTTATATATATATATATATATATGATAAAAGAAAATAAATAAATGAATAAAATAAAATATTATGTTTTGCCAAAATTCTCTACACAATCCTAACCATCCATTTGCTTTAATTTAAGCCATCCACTTGGCACAATTTTAAGCATGTTTTGAAAGTTGGATAAGGATAAATAGAAAAGCTAAGTTAGTGAAAAATTTGGTGGCAAAAGGAGGGCCATTAGATTGATTGAATTCATCCAAACCATTCATGTGTTTTAAGTAATTAAATTAATTAATATTTAGTATTAGTTAGTGGAAAATTGAGTGGCAAAATAAGGGCCCTTAGATTTGTTAAATTCATCCAAGCCATCCACGTATTTTTAAGTAATTAAATTAATCAAATAAGTAATGTTTTCAAATTGGAAAAGGAATGAAGTAAAATACGTACAAGAGAAAAGAGTGAAGGAAGAAGAGAAGAAAAAAAAAGGAAAAGGGGGAAATTTTGGTAAGTTTAAATCTTTCCCATTTAAAGTTTTATTATTAGATTTTTAGAATAATAGTAGACCTTATATTTTCATGTGACATTAAAAAATTTGAAATAAATATTGTTATTATTATATTGTTATGATAGTGCAAATTGGTAGGAGTTTTATAGTTATATTGTTGTAATGGTATAAATTGGTGGAAAATTGAAATTGGTGGAAATTAGAACATGTGTATGTCATGAGATTGTAGTAGAAATTAAAGATGAGCAAATTCATGTTTTAATGCCTAATTATAGTAAGAAATAGATATGAACAAATTAATATTATTAATGCTAAATTGTAGTAGGAAATTAGAGAGGGATAACATTGATATTATTAATGTTAAATTAAAGTTTAGAAATTAAAAATGGTATTGTTTTAAGGTTATAAGGTATTTTAAATGAGTACAATTGGTGATTGTTGTAATTGTTATTAACATGTGTATGACATGTTTATGACAATGGTGTAAATTCGTGAAGATTTGAAATGGTGAAGAAGGAAAGAATAGAAGAAAATGTTTATAATATATATATATATATATAGATATATATGCATATATACATATTGTTAAATTGGGATGATAAATTGTTATTTGTAGATTTAGAATGATGACTTGTTGAAGTAGAATTAAATGTTGGCGATTTCGGTAGGCCGAGTTTGTTTGTAAAATAATTGGGAGTGTTCGGAATTGATAATGCGAGTGTTGTCAGAAAATGAATTGGCGAAAAACGGCAACATTTGATAAATTTGAAAAATTTTCACCAAATGTGTATTTTTATGAAAGTTATATATGTACAAGTATAGATATGTATAAAATGATATAATAGAGTAAATATGGTAATAAGTCTATTTTAGAAAATTCATAAAGTGTTGTATTTGGAAATATGAATGTTGTAGGAATGTGGCGGCGAAAATTAGCGCGTAACTGAAATAGATTATGTTAATTTTATTATAGGTACACACTATTGGCTAAGAATATACTCGAGGAAAGCGGGAATAGAAGTAAGTAGATCATACATACATTTTAATGTTTTGAAACTATACGATATTCGATGTTATGATGAAAAATGTGATTTTAACGTTTGATACACCAATGTGATTTTATGAAATGATTATTGAAAAGAATTGTGGATTTAAATGTTGTATGCTGATATTGCATTTATAAAATAAATATGAATTGATGTCGATGTGTGAATGTTTATGAATGAAAATGATTTTATGGCTTTAGTCGTTAGTTAATGTTTATTCTGACTTAGTCAGGTCGCTTGTCAAAGTTGGGCTTGCGTGCTATTCAGAATTCTGTTTAACATGCTATACACGTTTTTGTTTATATTAGAAATGAAAAGAATGTTCCCTTTAAACGAAATATGTGATCAAGTTCTGAATTCGGGTTACCGTGAGTGCACGTGACATTAACTGACTAAGCCATTCTGTAAATGTCTATATTATGAATTGGTTTCTGTGTAATCAAAAAGTTTGAAAATGTATTGATCTGTTCAAGTATTTATATTATGTACCGCATCGATGTGTGCAAGCTTGCATGGTTTACTTATTAAGATTATATCTCACCCTTTATTGTAAAAATTTTATTTTTAAGAGAATAGTACGTAGAAGTGACAAAGAACGCAAGCAAGGGTTACTAAGTATATATGAAAGTTTTTGATATATGTAATCAATAGATTAGCTAAGTGACAAGAAGCGTAATATGTATAGACTTGTGTGTATAAGAATTTTTGTTAATTGTAAATATTTAAAACTTGTGTAATAATAGTATAGCATTATATAATGAAATGTGAGAATGACTTTGTATTTGTAACTATGTATGGAAGGAGGTGTTACATTTAGTGGTATCAGAGCTAAGGTTTGAGATTCTGTAGACTCTAAGTTATGAGGTAATGATTTGAGGTTCTTAAATATTAAGAATGTCTGAAAATTTTGAGTATATAAACATTCGGATTATTAGGGAAACCAAGGTTCAAAATTTAGAGAATCAATTAGAAAATATAATTATAACATTGAGGGATAGAAAAGAAAGTATCGATATCTGTGAATATAGTATCAATACATATAAAGTAAGTATCGATACCTGTGAAGAAAGTTTCGATATATGTGAAGAAAGTTTCGATATGTATGAAGAAAGAATCGATACATTTTAAGTCAGGGAGTTCAAAATTATTTACGAACTCGCCCAAATTGATACCGTAAAGAGAAGGGATCGATACATGAAGATAAATGTATCGATACTTAGTGTAAAAAAAATTTCCAAAATCAAATTTTAATGAACGGATTAATACCAAGGCTTAAAAGTGTCGATACATTACAAAGCAGAGCCTAGGTTAGGATTCTATAGACTTTGGGTTAATTGAGAATAAAATAATAATAATAATAATAAAAGTAAAATTTTGTTAATTGGATATAATTACAGTAATTTCATGGGATATTAATTTTGTTTTACTTTGGCTGAAGATGGCAAGGATAAAGTATGATCAATGGACTAGTATAAATAGAAGTGAAAATAGTATGATTGGTGGTACTCTAATAAAGGACATTAAAATTTTGTATATTACTAAGAAGAGAGCAAAACTAGCAAGAACTATTTTCCGTTATTCCCATACTGATCTCGGTCCAAAGGGAACAGAAAAAGTGAAAAAAAAACCCTCCTAAAAATGCGAGTGTATGAAAAATATGTGAATTGTAATAAATTAGTAGTGTGACTTTTGTATTGGATGATGAGGTATTACAACACCTATAATATAGGTAGGTGTTGGGAGAAGATGTTAAGGAAAACCTTTCTAGGCAGACTAATTCAAGTGGAAAAAAAAATTGCAAGGACGATCGAGAAGATTGAATACTTATCTGAATCTCTTGAGTCAACTCTTTGTAACCATGATTACTAAAGTTAAAAATGGCTAAATGGTAAAAAGGTTAGAGTTAAAATTTTAGAATTTGGAACCCAAGATTATTAAAGTAATGAAGAAATAGCTTTATTGTGCACAAGTGTAATTTGATTGCTAGTTCATTTAAATTGGTGTTAATGTTTGGATAAGTTAAAAAAGTTTATAAAGTATAATATATTTTGAAGGACGGAACTGCTGTTGCAAAGTTAAAATGGGTGTCCCATCAAGTATTATTATAATTCCATTGGATGGTAAATTTGTTGAATTAGTTATTTTTCATTACATAATAATTAAATGGATTAGTATAGTGTGATTGTAGAAAAAAAAATTAGAATCATCCTAACATTTTGTGGTGATTTTGTTGTGAGTAGTTCAATTGATGTTATTATTTATATTATGAACATTACTAAATTGGGTATGTTGTTAGGAAAAAAAAATATGTGTCACACATATCTCAAACGAAAGTTAATGCATTAAGTTCAAAGGTCCCTTAAGATGTAAATGAAGAAGGGGATCTTGCAAGGACTTTCAGAGACAAGTATCCTATCGTAAATATGATTAATAAGAATGAAGGAACAACATAATAAGTTGATTGAGGGTATTGTTTGGAATAGTGATACTCTAAGAAATTGTTATTTGGTTTGTTTTTATTGGGGGAGTATGATAAAATTTCTTTTAAGAATATTGATGCATGTCTTAAGTGAGAAGTGAGATTTTAGAATAGAAGATTTTCTTTAGCTATTATGAGACTCAAATGAAAATAGAATTAGTGAACGCATCTAAATAAAATTTATAACATGACTAAACAAGATGTTGAGGCTTGTAATTGGGTCATGAAAAGTATTTCTCATTTCTTAAACATTTTTGTGATTATTTATGATTTATAAAATGTTAATGAGATATTTAAAATTATTATTTTGAGTTTATGTTAGTTTTACAAAGGAAAATTATGACCCTTGTAAAATGAATTATCTCGGGATATGTTATTAAGTGGCTTTTGATATGAGATTATTTATGAATTTAGTTTATGATTAAAAGTAAAACTCAAATCTTATTTATTCTTATAAGAAACAGTAAGAAATAAAAATTTTGTTTTATGAGATTTATAAGAATTGATTACCTAGAATTATAATTCATTAATTGAGAATGGAACCTAGGCTATAAATATATGAGGTTGATGTAAGATTTTGTTTTATGTTCTTATATGAAAAGATTTATGAGGATATTGAAAAAGTATTATGAAGAAGAAATTTTAGATTATAGAAGAAAAAAAAATTATTTCTCGACGAAGGCCAAGGGTGTTTAAGAAATATGACAACTTTTTTTAAGGTGTGAAATTGATGTTCTAAAGAAGATTAGATTTAAAAAGATTTGAAATAGTTACTGATATGTTATATATGAAATGGGATACATAGTCTCCTAAGTTAATAATTTATATTTATCTATGTTATTCAATAAATTTTCAATGATTAAGGAGTACAATTAGAAAATTCTACAAGTATAAGATATGTTTTTCTCCATTATACTTAGGAGAAAAAGTTCATAGTTGAAAAAAAAAAGAGATAACAAACACGATTTAAGAAGAAAGATAACTAGTGAGTTATTTAAGAGATTTTAATTGAGAATTTATTTGTATCAAAGGTATATTAGTGAGAATATTTTAATATGTGTAATGATATTGAATTTTATATGCAAAATTTGTGATAGTAGACATGATATGATTGATGTGGTTTGTAACTTAAGGAATATTGATTATATGGATAAGGCGATCTGCAGAAGAGTTATTCGAGGTGAAAAAAAGAAAAATTTGATTACTAAGCATAACTCGAATATTATTTTATTAAATTTCTTTATATTAATGAAGTTATTTTAACGAAATTGAAAGGACATATAAGTTGGTATTGTATTTGCTCAAGGGGATGAAATTCGATTTTTATTTGATGATTAAAATATTATTGAATATATATGTTCGTAGTTAAATTTGAAAAGATTTAGAGCGAGTGATGAGATAGTTAAAATTGATACTACTTTTTATGATTTTATATGTAGTATGTAGATACATTAATTTGTAACTGATTTTAAAGTTCGTATGGTAGAATTATGAGATATTATAAGAAGTATGTTATTAAATTATTTATTTTTAAGATTTTATATTCTATACATGTGTTATTTTAAAACATGGAGTGGATTGGGAACGAAAGTATCAACAAATATTTTGGATGATTTGGTTTAACAATTTGATTGAAAAAAGTTATTATTGGATGTTACTAAGTTAATTAATAATTTTGCTACAGTAAGTACTATAGCCTATAATTGAATTAAAAATATACAATTATTGATTAATATGAAGGAGATGGTTGAAGTTTATGTTAAGAATATCAAAAGTAGCATATTATAGCGTACCATTTGAGAATTAAGATTTGTGTATATAAGAAATCTTACTTATAATGTTATGAAAGTTTAAATATGATATTATGCATACTGTAAGTATAAGTTGGCTAAAGTAATGACGCATAATAATTCTTGATGTATGTGTTGGACTTTAACCGTATTTAATGATTTATAACTATTGAAATTCTTCGCATAAGTCATATATATTACTCAATATATTAGTAAATATATTTTAACATTGTGTTGGGATAATGGTTGAATATTAAGGGATTAAAACGATTAAAATAAAGTTAGATTATATTATAAAGACAATGTCTCTAATATCTTAGATTTAGATCTTAAATATATATATATATATATACAATATAAATGTTGTATGTTATATTTACCTTAGTCAATCTGTAATACATAGAATTTTGTAGAAGTTAATTTACAAATTCTGTTTTATTGTAAAATACGGTATAGTGATGTCATATTTTAGAATAAGAGATGATGACAGTAAAGTTTAAACATTGAGATCATGTAGACTTTGAGCTTAAATATAATGATCGGATTAAAAGTCAATAAGATATATAATTTAATATTATACGATTTTTTTTGGAACTTGTTATTGGAGTTGCTCAGTAACAGTATGATTTATTAAGAATAATATTTACTACTACCATAAATGAATGTGTATTAGAAGAATAGGCTCATTAATTAAGTATTAATTTGACTAAGTTACCATAAGTTTCGAATGGTAGTGGTAATTGCAATGAGTTTAATTAAGTGCGTCAATTCAATTATTTGCATTGTGGTGATTTTATAAGATGATCATTATAGGTAAGGACAAGGGTACTAGTTGAATTATACATGATGAATAAGATACTTATCAAATTTCGAGGACGAAATTTTTGTAAGGAGGGGAGAATTGTAACACCCGAAATTTTTGTAAAATTCATAACCTTGATATTATCTAAGTACATAAAAATTTACATTCATGATATGTTTAAGACATAATATTATGAATGTAAGAGAAATTAACCGAGTTTACGCATGTTTAAATGACATGGAAATGACGTAGGATATAATATACTTATTTAAATGGTTATTACCATTATTATGATTTTAAATATGTTTTATAGAGTACTAAGTGTTAAAATTTTAAGAAATGTATAAAGTAAATTTATAAAGGTATTTTTATAAACTTGGAAGATGTAGTAACCATAAAGGCTAGAATTGGAATTTCATTGTCAACAAAATTATTTTTGAGATTTTAAATTATAGATAAAAATAAAATAAAATAAAATAATATATATATAACTAAGTGGGTTATGCATTATATATATATATATATATATAATTTAGGACCTAATTTAATTAGTTAGGCCTAATCCCAAGTTTAAATATATAAGTATAATAAAATAGGCCTTAACCCAAGTTTAAATATATAAGTATAATAAAATAGGCCTTACCCCAAGTTTAAATACATATATATATATATATAGTAAAATAGGCCCAAGCCCAAGCCTAAGCTTAAATATATATATATATATATATGATAAAAGAAAATAAATAAATGAATAAAATAAAATATTATGTTTTGCCAAAATTCTCTACATAATCCTAACTATCTATTTACTTTAATTTAAGCCATCCACTTGACACAATTTTAAGCAAGTTTTGAAAGTTGGATAAGGATAAATAGAAACGCTAAATTAGTGGAAAATTTGGTAGCAAAAGTAGGGCCATTACATTGATTGAATTCATACAAACCATCCATGTGTTTTAAGTAATTGAATTAATTAATATTTAGTATTAGTTAGTG